>SRPO01000420.1:0-18615 GCA_018360065.1 Claviceps pazoutovae
TACCAACGTGTGTACCGTTTTGACATATCGTGTGTTCGATATTTTGCATGCATGCTTGCTTTCATTTGCTTTCCCTTGGCGAATCCAACACACACAGCCAAAAAAAAAAAAAAAAAAAAAAAAAAAGCTTGCTATGTACGGAGTAGGTACATGCATTCAATGTACATGTTTACTCCGCACTCTACGGAGAGTATTCCGGAGACGGTAGTCCACTGTCCAACGTCATCTGCTTTGTTAGGCAAAACTGAAGAAATCGTGCGGCGACGCGTAGCGGAGGCGCACATTTCGTGTTTGCCTCTTTATGCTCCATGTTACCAGTGGGTTTATGAGCTATGGTATGGAGTCTTCCAGAATTCTGTCGCTTCCATTGGTCAGTCTTACGTTAGCGCAGGCTGTCTATTGGTCAGTCTTTCCTTAGTCTGGATGCCCGGGAGACCTTAATAGGCAACTTGGGGGTGATAATTAGGCAGTTGTTGTGGTGCTCATTAAGGTCTCTCTGGATGCCCCTGAATGCGGCCGCCCAACCCAAGCAAATCGCGCCTCCACGTCAGAGAAACCTTTTTCGTAGTAAATCGGCTCCTGGCAAATGTTCTCGAGGCCACAGTCACGCAACGAGAATCCTATCCAACATCAGCAACTCATTACTCGGACATGACCTCGAATGCTACAGGCCAGCCGCGCCTAAATGGTCCTCATCGGCCTGGGGAGCAAAGACTGTCGCAACCCGATGCTGGCCCTGGCCCCTGACTATCGAAAGTGCATCGATTGCGGTTTGACTGAGCCACTCGAAGACTTTAAGCCCTTCCAAGGGACACGTTATGTGCTGCGGTGAATGGAGAGAGCGCCAGGCCAGAGCAAGGAAGAGAAGAAGACAATTTCGTTCAACGACGTTGCTGTCAGCATTCTCGCTAGGACAAGGGAAGACAAGGGTATTGCTTGCTTTGTCAACAAGTTTGTGAACGCCATGGTCGCGGAACGTGATATCAGTGCTCAGGAGGTCATGCACATACTCCTCGGTCTACCACTCTCCCACTCCTCACGGTCCATCTACAGTGTGGATTGTCGAACGCCCGACCAGCACTGGAAAGGAGATATGATCACCAGAGGCGACGAAATTTACGAGTGTGTGGGTATGTACGCCAAGTACCTCAAACGACTACGTCAAAAACTACAACAGGAGGGACAACGATCACAGGAGGGAATGGAGGCCATGTCGTACTTTGAGTTCGTCCACTCTCGCCGAGACTTCTTTCACAAGCGCAATCTCTGCACACGCACACAGTTCCCATTAACCGTGGCGTACGCGATCACGGTGCAAAAATCCCAGGGATGCACTCTTGATAAGGCGGTCGCAGACATCTCCGGCAAGGACTTTACTCCGGGACTTACGTACGTTGCGGTCTCTCGTGTCAGAAGTTTGGACGGCATTATGTTCGATTGCCCCTTCGACCTGCAAGACATCACAACGCCGCCCAAGGCGGACCGGCTGGCTGACCTCAAGAGGCGCAAGAAAGATCAAGACGTGATGAATCTGCCCATGCGCACTGGTATGAACGGAGAGATCACGAATCATGGTATCGAAAATAATGAGAAGCACGGTGACGTAAACAGTGACAATGATGATGAGCACAGTGATGCGAGTAGCGAGGACATCTACGGTGACACTTGAAGAGGCTTCGTAGCAAAGGCGGATGGGCACGACGTGGCAGGTGACATAGTTGGCTACATAAAACGTAGACTAGAATTAATTGAGCTGGTAAACGGAGCGAAGTCCATGGTCTTCAGTGAGAGATCGGTGATTTGAAAGTAACAGGAGTTTGTACGAGGAGAGCGCAGCGAGGACAGCCCGCGGCAGCGCCCCCGGAGGACCCCGGAGGGTCGCCAAAGGCAAGGAGGAGGAAGTCTGGGCAGTGGACGGGTAGGTAGGTAGGTCACAGCCTCACAGGTGTGTACGGACATACCTCTAATGTATGCAGTACAGTGTTTACGGAGTCCTCTCTCACCATAAGACCACGTGACTTGCGTCGCAGACCCCCCTTCAGTTTTGCCTATCCTTGGCGCGCACTGGCACAGCTTCGCGTCACTGCATTTTTACACTCTTCCACGTCCGGCAAGTATCCCGGGGTAAGCTGCGTAAGCGCCCTCTGTGCATAGCCTCATGATATTATGGGCTGTCACTGATGATGACCCTCGGCTCACCATTGCTCTGGGGCCATCCCTCATCGCGCGTTGGAGCCAAGGGGTGAAATGCTGTTGCCGTCTCCAACTACGCCCATGCTGCCATAGCAAGCGTACTCGTTGAAGTTCATGTCAAACAATTCGTAAGATAGAAGAAAACACCATGCCAGGTGCCCTAAACGCCTAAGTAATGACATGCCGGCTTCCACACATTGTACAAGCCAAATCCCTGATAGTAAAGTGTCACTGCACCATCCCAGGTTCCCAACATACATGCATACTCCCCCCAAGAAACCTCCAATCGCCCCGACTTGGAAGTTTTCAGAAACCAAAAAAAGTCCTTCTCTTTTAAGCCGTCCCCCTAGGCTTTGCCTTTTGAGCAGCCTTTTCCTTCTTGTCCTGTTTCAGCTTCTTCTTCTTTTCCTCGTTCTTCTCATCCAACTTGCGCTTATGCGCCGCCTTCTCAGCCTCTGTCTTGGGCAACGGTTTGAAGAAGCCCTCCAGCCGAGCCTGTTGCGAAGACTTGAGGTTCTTCTCCAGCCGGGCGCCGGCGCCGCGGACTCTGTCCTCGGAGAATCCCTTCTCCGTGACGAGGAACTGAACGAGACCCTCCATATCGGGCTTTTCCCATTTGAAGTCGCAGAGCGGATCATCTGCCTTGCGGACATCTGGTTCGAAGAATAGTGCGCGCGCGTCCTTGTAGGGCCAGTCTTCCGGGAGAGTGTACTTCTTCTTCGAGTCCTGCTCGATCGCTTCGACTACCTTTTCGAGGGAGCCGTGTTCGCGGATCAGCTTGAGCGCTGTCGTGGGCCCGACTTTGGGAACAGGGTCAAGGTAATCGCAGCCGAGGAGGATACATAAATCGACAAACTAGTGTAGTTCAAACCCCTATTAGTGTGCCGAGTTCTCGTTTTACACACCACATTCGTCGGCCGTTCTCACCTGTGGTCTCTCCATGTTCAAGCCCTCGAGAACCTTGTCAAGCCGAATCTCTTGAATGGGCTCTTTCCGCTGTTCACTAAAAGTGAGATGTCGTAGCAGAATCGGCGTGTTGAAACACAGCGTGTCCATGTCCTCACTAGCCGCGGCATACACCTTCCCAGCCATGGCCAGTTCTGCACACTGCGCCTCCGCCTCGGTCGGCGCAACGATGTAAGGAACACCCATGAGCTTTAGCAGCCGCTGACACTCAGCATTGTGCTCGCGAGTAACCCGCACGGTTCGTCTCGAGAATTTCTCCACATCCTCAGCCGTACCTGTCTCCTTGGCTTCTTCCAATCCCTCGGTGGCCTCCTGCTTGCGCTGGAAACGTTTCGCCAGCTCGCCGGATTTGAGCTTTGGCGGAGCGCCGTCAAATACATAGAGGGGTTTGATGCCATTGTCCACCATTCGTAGTGTGCGGTAGAACATGCCCATCAGGTGGGAAGTTGTTTCTCCACTGTCGTTCATCAGTTGCTGGCCATCGGAGCGCACGGCGATGAGAAAGCTGTATATGCTCATGGAAGCATCCTGCAACAAAAAAGTTACCGTTAGTGCATAATTACAGCCAGGACACGAAAAGTGGCTAGTACAGGCTAGACATACGATGGCGACTTTGCGACCAAAGTGGTTCTTGATCTCGCCCTCCTTGATCGCATCGGGGGCCTCGTCCTTGATGATCTGGAACAATTGTTTGATACCCATGATTGCGCTGCGGAGCCAGTGCTTATATTTAGTAAATCTGAACTAATCTGTACAGAAGCTGGGTTCTGGCGGCAGTTGTAGCAGTTGTAGGCGGTTGGGATTGGGAAAGTTCGTCTCTGGGTGGCCAAGAAGAACGAAGAGGCGCGAAGCTCTATAGCTTCCAGAAATCCGCGCGAGTTCATGACGCGTCTGCAGGGCCTACCCAAGGTGCCACCGTACATATATGTATTATGCCTGCCGCATACGGTGCACCAAAGCGCGATGCGGTATAACCATTGAATTTCATCCCCCTAACCTGTAACCGCCAGTAGTGGAATCCTCCCCAATTGTAACTTGTGCGCTTCCACGATGACTTTTCAGTATCCAAGGCCAGCATTTCTCCCATTTTAAGCACGATATGGTCCGGCTCTATTCTACCTCCCAAGTGCGCGAAAGCAACACACTACAAGCGCAGGGCCATGCTCTCTGCCTCACCAGATGCGCCGCTTTCTCTTCTCCCCGGTGCACGCCTTTTCTGACAGAACTGTCAAAAGTAGGTTTTATAGCTGTTCGGTATCCTCACCGGCTTGTCCGCGATGCCCTGAAGCGTCAATAAGCACTTATGAGGCAGTAGAAACGAGACAGTGTGTTGCGTCAGATCCGGACATCTTGCTGCTTTCGGAACCCCCAAACTTCTGGCTGAGATTGCGATGAAAGACCAAAAGTCCTGAGGGCTCTGAATTGGAATAAGCCAGTTCTTTGTTGCACAGGATAACTGAAGGCCAGCTGGTGTATTTCAGTCACTCATTTTCCCTTTGCATTGTGCGTCTCCGGATCGTCGGACTCGAGCTCGTAGCTTGGCGAACTGATCTCGAAGGGGCTTCTTCCTTGTAAGTACTGTTGCTCCAAAGTGCAAGTATGGCAACTGCTATACGCAAAAGGTCTAAGAGGCCCCTGATGTACTGGGTGAAGCCAGATATTATCGGGGCTCACTGAATAAGCCTGACATTAGTTGGGGAGCAATTTTCACGTGAGTTGCATCTAATTTCTATGAAGAGGTGTGCAGACTCGCCGTTGCTGTTTGCTGTGATGGGACCTTCAGAGATAGAAAGGCGGCCCTTTCTCCGGCCATGTCACCTAGAAACCCACGCGCTCATCGATCGTCCCCGCTTACATATCGGAGAGTTAGCTGCTTTCACGGAAACAAACACCAGAAGACACGGAGACCAAGAGCTCTCCGCAAGCGTCCTCAAATAATAGAATGCGTGGAGTTATATTGAGCTTGGCTTGTCCACCATGTTCAAAGCAGATTCTTATCTTGGACAATATGTAAACGAGCAAGCCATACCGCATCACAAGCATCTTAGAAATAGGGACTCCAAGATGAACGTCCAATCACACGAATGGGGCCGCTCTACTTGGGCCATGCGTGTCGTCAACAAGTGTCCGAGACGACGCCAAACTCGAGACGACGCCAAACTCGAGGCGACGCCAAACTCGAGGCGACGCCAAACTCGAGGCGACGCCAAACTCGACTCCCACATCTCATGACTCATGACACCAAAGCATCTCTCCATCTTCGGGATACAAGCACTCAGATATCATTCACAGCAGGTCAAGAGGACGATCGAAGATATCTTTGGACGTAGTATATGAGTCAGTTCGTCGCTACTTGTATCGGGATAACACCTGAGTCGCGCCAAATCTCATCCTCTGTTTCCGGCTAGGTCGTCGTCAATTCGTCTTCGACCTGCGATTCCCCCAACAACAAGTCCGCCTGCGGAGCTTACAAGAGGCCAAACTAAGGAGGTCGGAAGACTTTAGAAGGAGAAAAGCTTCTTTGAAACTTCCAGGCAACAAGCGGATATCTGTGCCGCTCGGCAACTATACAGTATCCCTCAAAGCTCAAAAGAAGCGACAGAAATACGCCGAAGCGTTGACACGTTCTCGGATCTCGGAGAACGGAAAAGACCATGTCAGAGCGTAGGCAGGCCAAGATGCAGTATAGACGTCGGATGGAAGAATTAGAGTTAGCGCGGCAAGAGCTAGAAATCGTAGAACACGAGCAAAAAAAAGAACGAATACGGCTGCTAGACGAACAAATACGGATTTTGAAAGAGGCGCTCCAGAAACATGACGAAGAAATCCGGAAAAGCTCCTAGAAGCTGGAAAATTGAAGCACTCGCTCGAGACAAAGGGGCCCCAGAAGTAGCCCGAACACATCGCGTCCGTATTCTCGCTGCCGACTATCGAACACGTGAGGCCAGGGAAAGCCTATAGAAAATAACGCCCGAACTGGACAGCGGCGTCCACTGTCCAGTTGGCGCCATGACAAGTTGGAACCGACTGCCCAAATAGGTACCCTTTACCACGCGAGAGACAGATAAATCAACCTCCGCGCGATACTGATAGCGTTGGTCACGCATAACTCATGTATCTATTGAGGAGGTTGACACTTTTTTTTTTTTTTTTTTTGGAAATTCCTTCGTCCTTCTGGTTTCTTCTATCTAGGTAGCCACTCCTTCTATTCTAGAAAATGAACACATCCTATGAAACCCATGGAGCAGATTGAGCTCCATAGCTTCTCTGTTGAGTGTCGGCATGGCTTCTGCCCGTAGAGCAAAGTGATCGTGAAGCGCAACACACATCATTCTGATATTGAGACCTTCGTTATATATAATACTCTAGAGGGTGAAGATGTGCCGAAAGAGATGACAGAATTGGCGGGACCTTCCATTATACGCGAGAGGGTGAATATGTGCCGAAATAAATGACAGAAATGACGGTAGAGGCAAGAATTGTCGGCCGATCGAGAAGGGTGCGAACCGAGGGGTAAACTTGGCCGCCTTGTAGGGCGCCAACGCTGGCCAGCCCATGTTTCTCAGGCACATGATGCAGGTGGCAACTGACACACACAGTGACACAGAGACCATGACATCCTGTTTAGCTAACAAAGTATAGAACGGCTGACGTATACATACATAGTGTGTTGCGACAGGACTTGCTTGTGAACCCCCAAAAAGGCCAGCGGGAGCAATGCGTGGCGTCAACAAGTGTCCGAGGCGACACAAAACCCGAGGCATTTAATCCTCACCTCCCCCGACGTTACCAAAGGGTGTCCCACCCTTCGGGTACAAGCACCCACGAGTCACTTATTATCCAACAGAAGGTCAAAGAGGTCAAAAGCGAAACGCCGAAGCATCGAAACTGTTATTCTCGGAGAACGAAACCAGCCATGGGAGACGAACGTGCGGAACAGCTCAAGAAGATGGAAAAGGAGCTGCGGGAAGTCCGAGATCCAATACGCTCAAGCGCCGAAACATTAAAGCGAAAAAATGAGTTAAAATGGCATTTACAGGAGTCAAAAGGGGGAAGCTCCAAGGGGCTGTAGGACTTGGATCACCAGGTTGAGAAAAGGGAGGCCCAGAAATAGCCCGAAGTTCGAACACGTCGGGTCCGGCTCAGCGCCGTAATGGTCTCTTTTGTCGGCATCCTCTGGGAGCGAGAATAGATTGGAATCTCTCGAAGCCATAGAGGCATCGCTTCTGGCGCCATGACAAGTTGGAACCGACTGCTCAACTACCCTTCAGAACGTGGGGGACAAGTAAAGCAACCCCCGCGTGATGGACTTGGCCACGCACATTGAAGAGGCCAAGATTATTTTGCTTTTTCAGTCCCTCCCTTCTGGTGGCTCTTTATTAGATAGCCACTAGTTCTATTCTGGTGAATGAACACATGCGCAGAGTGAACTCCGAAGCTTCTCTGCAGAGTAAATTTATCATGAAGAATAGCATGTCATCATAACCTTAAGATCTTTATATTGGAAGGTGATGCAGGTGGCTACCGGCACCCAGAGAGAGGCCCTACGCCATGACATCCTGTAAAGCGACCAAAGTATGTTATCGTGATTCAAAGTGTTGGAGTGGCTGTCGTGTAAATAGCGTGCTTCGACAGGCATTGCTTGTAAATTCTCAAAGAGGCTATAAGAGCAATGCGCGGTGTCCACGAGAGTCCGAGGCTACACCAAAGCCCGAGAATAGCCTCGCCTCCCACACCACGAAAAGGGGTCCTCTCCCTTCGGTATACAAGCACTCAGAGACCATCCACAGCAGGTCAATAGGACGACAGCGAAACGCCGAATTGTCGACAGGTTCTCGGACGACGGGAAAAAGCCATGGCAGACGAAATACTGGAAAAAGCCGAGAGGAGGAGAAGAGAGAAACGGAAAGTCATGGAAATAATACACCGAGCAGAAAAAGCATTGAGTCGAAAAGAATTACCAGTCGAGGAAAAACAAGACATAACGCAGCAATTAGGAGAGGCAGCGCGAATATTAATCGAGATGTTAGAACAAGGAACCCGGATAAGCGCCTAGGAGCTAGAAGACTTGAACCACCCGCTCGAGGCAAAGGGGCTTCAGTAATACATAGTCCGAAGTTCGAACATATCATGATCGAGTCCGGATTAAAGTCCCGCTCAGCGCCGTAAGTTCTTCTTCGTTGGCATCCTCTTGCTTGGAGCGAGGATAGGCTGACATCTCTCAAAGCAATAAGAGACATCGCTGCCGACTATCGAACATGTGAGGCTAGGGGAAGCCCATAGAAATGAATGCTCGAGCTGAACAATGGCTTTCAATGGCGCCGTGACAAATTGAAATCGACTGCTTAACTGGTACCCCTCGCAACGTGGGAGACAAGAGCAACGGCCGTGCGATAGACTTCGTCACGCACAACCCATGGAGCAGAGCAAGCTCCGAAGCTTCTATGCTGCGTGTCGACATATTTTCTGCCCGTAGATTAAATTTATCATGGAGAATAGCGTGTCATAATGACGTTGAGACCTTTGTACTGGAAGCTGATGTAGGTGGCCACCGGTACCCGAGAGAGGCCCTACGTTATGGCATCCTGTGAAGCGACCAAAGTATGCTATCGTGATTCAAAGTGTTGGAGTGGCTGGCGTGTAAATAGCGTGCTTCGACAGGCATTGCTTGTGAAATCTCAAAGAGGCTAGGGAGCAATGCGCGGTGTCCACGAGAGTCCGAGGCGACACCAAAGCCCGAGAATAGCCTCGCCTCCCACACCACGAAAAAGGGTCCTCTCCCTTCGGTATACAAGCACTCAGAGAGACCATCCACAGCAGGTCAAGAGAACAACAGCGAAACGCCGAATAGTCAACACGTTCTAGGGTGACGGAAAAAAGCCATGGTGGACAGAATACTGGAAGAGGCCAAGAGGATGGACAGAGAGATGCGGGAAGCCATAGGATCATTACAGCAAACAGAAGAAACATTGCGTCGAGACAACGTAACACTCGAGGAAGTACAAGAAATAAGTCGGCAATTGGGAGAAACAGAGCGGGCGTTAAACGAGATGTTAAAACAAGGAGCCCGGAAAAGCGCCTAGGAGCTAGAAGACTTGAACCACCCGCTCGAGGCAAAGGGGCTTCAGTAATACATAGTCCGAAGTTCGAACATATCATGATCGAGTCCGGATTAAAGTCCCGCTCAGCGCCGTAAGTTCTTCTTCGTTGGCATCCTCTTGCTTGGAGCGAGGATAGGCTGACATCTCTCAAAGCAATAAGAGACATCGCTGCCGACTATCGAACATGTGAGGCTAGTGAAAGCCCATAGAAATGAATGCCCGAATTGAACGATGGCGACTTACACTCACTCACTCACTCACATACGTAATCAAATTCACATTCACACACCCAAACATGTCTCAAAGGCCCTCCCCCAGCCCAAGTTCCAAGCCCCCCTCCAGAGACCCCGTCTCCGGGAATAACATTCCCGAAAATGAAGCTCTAGAAGATAACAGAGCCCCTCGGACCAGGTCCCCCACGGAGTAACAACACAGTTACTCATTCACAAACAGCACACCCCCTCCACCTCCACCTCATCTCGTGGGGAACGGCCTTTGAGTATACACTACACGGCCCAACACGGCACGACACGGTACAACACACAATCTCTTGTGCGTGTTCGTGTCTGTGCATGTCTGTGCCCGTGAAGGTGTTTGATATACCGCTCGGAATACAGAGTTCGTCAAGGATGAGTCTCGCCTTGCGCTCCACCTTGCTGTGCGGGAAAAGAAAAATGACTATGAACCAGAATTCGCTCGCCTTTCCAAAATAAAAAGGCTTCTCAAAAACAAAGAAGGCTTGAAACCAGATTTATGGGACTGCCGATCTCGGGACATCAAATGCGGTTATTCCATGTGCTGTCATCCAGTAAAAGTGCGTCCTGATAGGGAGGGTATCGTACATGGTATAGGCGACTGCGTTCTGTGTGCATGCATGTGAACAAGGCACCTCGCCATCCATCTGTCTAGTGTCTGTCAGTTTGTTGTTCCCAAATCAAGATATCACGCCCTCCTCCTCCCCCTCATCATCATAGAACCCTTCCTGCTGCTCCAGCCACGGCCTAGGCCCATGCTCAGGCCCCCTACTATCCTCCATACTCTGAAGCGTTCTGTCAATCTCCATGATATCCAGCATCTCAACCTCCACATCCCTCGCCGCGGAATCAGTGCTCATATCCGCAGCCGCGTTAATAGTGTCCATGAAATCAAAGCCTACTGCGCGTGGGCGCGACATGCCCTCCCACAGAGCCCCCTCGTGGCCCTCCGCAACTGCCTCACCATCATCATTGTCGTCGTGTGCATCCCCGCCCTCGAGGAACATTTTCTCGCGCAGCGTCCCTGGCTTAACAGTACTGAGGTTGAAACTAAAACTCGAAGCACGGTCCGAGTTCTTGCTTCCATGCACGATAATGGCATCCGCCTTCTCTCCCTTCGTCTTGGAGAATAAGCGGCGCCGGGTTGCGAAACTTCCGAGGGCGGTGGTACCGCTGCTACTTCCCTGGCCGTCATCGAGATCCCGAACAATGACTAGTCGTGACTCACCCTGGATCAGGACATCAACCGGTAGTACGTGGCTCTCATCCTCATCAGCGGGTAGGTCAGTGCCAGCAGTAGTAGCAAGAGAGGAGACTGGTAGAAGAGTAACGCCGCAGCACCGCTCTCCGAGGAGGCCCGTACTAGGATCCGGAAGCTTGATAATCCTGGTTGGTTGCGGCCCCGCGTTGAAGAGATTCACTCCGCCGCCGCCAGATCCTTTCCGGAGCTGCGAGTCCCAGAATTTGGAGATGGCTGGAATGACGCATACGTGTTCTGAGCCGCCGATCCAGAGCACAAGGCTCTCATCTTGGAGGGCTTTGCCGGTCTTTGGTGTTTGGAATATGACCTTGAGGCCTCCCCGCACGGCGGATAAGCGGTCGAGAGTCGTTACAGAGCTGAGAGATGCGGTTGCCTGTCGCCGCGTGTGAGGTGTCATGGGGGCGAATTCTCCGTTGCTGCTCTCCTTTGGCGGAGCAGCAACGGCGACGCTTCGAAGTGAGCCTGTGCCTTCGACGTACCCTGAAATACTAAACGTCGTGGACGACGGCGACGCAGTATGGGTAACTCCGTTCTTGAGCTTGTTTGCCACGGGGGCGCCGGATGAAGAAGACGGGCCGACTCCATCAATGTCCCAAACACCCCACATGCCATCAGCCAAGAGAGCAAAGATGGCTCGACCGTGGCATATCCATGCGGCGTCCAAGATGGGTTTTCTGGTCGCGGTTGGGCGGGTAAAGGGCTGGTATAGAGACAGTAACCAAGAGCCCTGTGAGGGGAAAGGGCCCGTAGTCTCGATATCGGGCGGTAGTGAAGGCGATACGTAGTCGTATATCCTCACCGCGTGGCGCGATGAGACTGTCAGGATTTGTGAGGCGTGATATGGGTTGAAAGAGAGACTGCTCAGAGGATGGGGGAGATACTCGGTTTGGAAAGGCTCGATGGGTCGACTCGGATTCGCGCCCAGATCTAGCGGCACGTCCCAGAGCATAAGACTCCCGGATGCCTGCTGTGAGCATGCAGCGACGACTGCTCTTGGGAAAGTGCCTCTCAGGTCTTTGTCTCCAGGCGTGACTAGTGAAATAGCCAGCGCGTCACTGCAGCTTCTCTGACCGTTGAGGAGGATGATGGACTCTCCCCAGGCGCCTGATCCTGCTCGACCGGCGACCAGTCCTGCTCTGAGCTCCTCTCTTGCTTTGCTCTCTGGACTTGGAGGCGTCAATGGCACGGTTATGACGTAGACATCGCTCGTGACGCACGAGACCGCGAGGACAATCTTTTCGGACAACAGCTGTCCTGCTGCGGACTGGCTGTCTTCAAGGCCGTCGGTGCCGGTGACTGAGAGGACCGCTACATGCAGGACTGCTGTACCGAGGGAGAGGTCTAGTGTCTGCACAATTTCAGGGTAAGGGCCCTGCTCGAGTTCGTCTTCGAATTGCGGCGCGTCCACAAACGTTTGCGCCTGTTGAGCTTTCGCAGGCTGTTGTTGTTCATCGTCGGAGTCGATCACCATGACGGCGTCGTCGGTAGATCCATTCTGCTTGGTCTCGGTATTTTGCTTGCGTTTCTGTGTCTTGAAGTGTCTGCCACCTCTCCATACGATAGTTATGCCATTTTCGTGCCCGTAAACAAAAATCGTCGCTCCTTGTGGCGATCGAAGAGGATATGTCTGTATGTCGTTTACTCGTCGAGAAAGGTTGTAACTATGAGGGAAAGTATCAATCAGTCATCCTGGATACTCTTGGGGATAACGTAGCTCTTTGTACGTACGTGAACTGTGTAGTCTGCCCGACGCGGCGGATACGGGGACTAGTCATTGAAGTCATGATGATGGGCCGTCCCGAGCTGGCACGCGGTTGCGGGAGATCGACCCGAGGCGGTAGGCTTATGTGCTTGCGATCCTTAGACAATCACCCAGCTTGAAACCTTTCTTTTCCGCCAGTGTGAGTGTCGAGCTGAAGCAAAGCCATGAAACGTCCTGTGCCTGCCTGCGCGTCTTCTCACGCAATGTCGGGAGCTGAGCTCGTATACGCTTGCGAAACAAGTCACGTGGCTCTCGTTTCCAACCTACCCTAGGTGCTGTCAAAATTCATCCTCTCACCCGTGTAAGTCACGTATGCTCGAAGCCTGCCATCTCGAATTATCCCCCACAACACGCAAAGCAGTAGTCTTGTTCTTCAGGCGTCGCGCCTATTGAAACTGGTCAGATTGAAGATGAAGCAAACCATGAATGTGGCATCAAACCACCAAACATGATAGACCCACCACGCCTGTCCCATCATTTTCATAATCCCTTTCCAACCTCCCGTCACCAATAACTCATCACCGTGAACATCTACCTCTCGACACGACTGCCATTGATATAGACCGGAATCGGATTAAACTGATACTTCCTCATCCTCCCAGTCCCCAAGCCCCTACACATCGGCAACCCAATCCTCCCCCTCCCATACGTCGTCCTGTTCGTATCCCCCATCCCAAGCCTCACATGTCCCGCCGCCCCCTTGCCACACTTCTCCGTCAACAGCTCATCTACCACATCCATCGTCTCCCCTCTGCAAGTCTCGGGCCCTACTTCCGAACATACGTACGCAATCGTAGATCCCACAATAGAAACATAGGGGCTTCGGCTGGCGATTTTGTAGTTTTTGCAGTAGGTGGCTAGCATGCGGGTCCCTTTCGTGAAATCTGTGGTATTGATGCTGCTGTCGCCACCCTCGTCTTTGAAGCACTGAACTAGGGAGATGGGGCGATTTTCTATTAGGAGTCCTCCGAAGATTTTGGGGGGGAAGGTGGTGAGGGTGGGAGAGTGGGCGTGAGTGTGGGCGTGGGCGTCGAGTAACGGGAGTAGGAGTCCCAGAAGAGTGAAGAAGAAGGCGATGATTTGATGCATCTCTTCAGCCTTGTTTATTTGGTATGCGCTGAGACGTCTTGTGATAGGGAGGCTACGAGAACTAAAGCAAAGGAGAGACCAGAGAATGACAGGGAGGATTAAGGAGAAAATGAAAATAATAAAGGTGAAGGTGTAAGGGAGGAAGCACGTGTCTGAAGAACCGCGCGAAAGAAAACGCAGTAGCAAAAAGTCAAAATGAGGCTAAGAAAACACAAAGGCTCAATATCACGTCTTGCGCCAGAGATTCCACTTCTGGTGTAATTCAACTACAGGAAGCTCCTACTGTACTAGTCTCTGGCATGTACACAGGCACATACGCACACGTGTTAAGATATTGACTGTGTGATTCCATTGCTATTCTCTAGCCCGTGCTACATTCCCTCGCCAACCCCCCCCCCTCCCCAAACACAATAAAATTTTTTAAGACTACAATGCCAGTATCGCAAAAGTGTTGCATGTGACACCCTTCCGAATCGGGACACGAATGCCCATTCTGCCTCCTGCTCCTGCTCCCTTGCTTATCGGGAACGATGCGTCGAGACAGACCATCGGCACGGAGTCTATTAATACACACACATAGAGAGAATGTGACCGCAAACGATATTTGACCTCTTAAAAAAACAGGAATTACTGCCGGATCGAGAACGGGAGACGAGTCGCAACGAAAGGCGTTCCCTTCCGTGTGTCCAGAATAGAAGTGTAGAAATTCAGCTGCTCGGAAGGAGACGTGAATGAATGAGTGGATGGCATAGGGGCATGCCCAGATTGCGTGGTGTATGCACATACAACAGCAAACTAGCACGCCATGTTTCCTTCGTGGACAGATAAAAGGCAAGAAAAATGTTACGCCGAGAGAGCAAATAACAACATGTAACGCCGTTAGATCATCAGCCGAGTGACCAATAAGTGGACAGGGGCTGTTATCCCAATAACGCCGTGAATGACCATAAATGAAAGGAGATGGTGGTGGAAGATGAAGTATAATTGGAGTTTGTGAGAATTTTCGAGAGGGAAAACCATCCTGGAAGCTCAAAAAGCTCAAGCGTTTGTGACCTGCCATTCGACACGTTAGAAGACGACAACGTAATAGCGACGACTCGAACGACTCAACGTACCCTCAAGATTCTTCGCGAATAATCTTCATTGTCAGCGATACTACCATCGCTCATTCGTCGATGGGCCATTACAGGGTCCAAACGTGAGTCAGTCATGGAAATGCTGCCATGGCTGCTGGGAGGCTTAGAGCCGCTGATGAAAGCATTCACAGCGGCGTTTCGCCGATGCTCCTCTTCAATTTCCGAGTTTCGCTTGCGTCTGATGTAGAAAATAACACCAGCAATCAGAGCGATAGCGGCGACAATACCGACAACGACGCCGGCAGCAATGCCTGCAACGTTGGGGCCGCTTTTTTGCGGCGCTGAAGACTCTGTTGGCGCGGAGGATTGTGTTGCAGTGGAAGCACTGCCAGTGCTGCCGGCAGAAGATTTATCAGCCGATGTTGGTGCCGCGGTGCTCGTTTGACCTCCAGTGGTGCTAGAGCTGGCAGGATCGTAACGGCTAATTTGAAGCTGGATGCCGACATTGTAAAAGGAGTAGCTGTCAAGGCCACCGCATGCCTCCGGAGGGTAGGCAGGACATGGCTGGTTGCACTCGCTGTCTTCAACTAAGTCCTTCTTTGGGGGCAAAGCGTAGCCGCACAAGCATTGTCCTCCATGCATTGCAGCCAACCAGAAACCATCGTCTTTGCACGCGTTATTGCAGGCAGCAGTAGACATCCTATCGGCGGTGATGGGTTTGTGCATTGTCATGTTCCCGTAGGTCCCATAGCAGCCGGATGAGGTGGAAATGCCGCTGACCGGAATCTGGAGGCTCGGCTGCTTGGGTGTCTGCGCGTGAACACCCGTGGCAACCACGAGGGCGCCGTAAGCAACTGACGATAATCTCATTTTCATTGTCGTCGAGGCTCGAAGTAATGAGATGAGGATTGATGTCCAGCCGGGTAAGGAGGTGAGAGTCGCGTCGGATGTTGTTGACGCGAGGTGAGACGGATGGCGAGGTTGATGAAAAGCCCAAACAACGATTCAGGCACAGCTCAGTCGTTTCCGCCAGGGAAAGCGACGGGGCCTGGGCCGTGAATGAGAAAGAACGGAGAGGCGGCCGACGGAACTAGACGTCGACTGCACGAGCCACGGCTCGAGAGATGTTGTTGTGTCACGACGGAAGGTCGGCGTTCGTTAGGAGTAGTCGTGGATGCGAGCCGTGATGTTTTCAACTCCCCCTAAATGGACGCTGCGGAGACGAAGTTGGGATCTCGCAGAATTGCAGAAAATGAAGAGGGTTGCATGCAATGGCGGGCACAAAGAGGAGGAACTGGACAATGACTAAAGCATCCAGTGATGGACCGGCAAGGCAGTGGGGGTGAAGGTCGGGCAAGGCGAGCGAGGGACGACTGGAACGAGCGACGAAACGGTGTTTGTTGAAGGGGCAGAGCAAGACGATGCGGAAGCAAAGCGGGAGCAAAAAGGCCAGGAGAGACGGGATTGGGGGGTCACGGGTGAAGGGCGACGGAATCTTGGCCTTGGAGGGAAAAGCGGGCTGGATGGGGCAAGGACCACTCACGACTCACGAGTCGCCAGGCAGCTCTTTCAACTTTTGGCCGTGGCGGGTCTCCCCGGGCCAGGGCAGGGCTTCAGTGCGACGAGCCAGCGCTGTTACAGCGTACACAGCACACAATACAGCACTCGAGGTACCCGCACGCTGCACTGAACAGTGAACAGTGAACACACTGCTCCGATAGCACCAGTAGGTACAGGCACGAGCACAGGCACGAGCACAGGCACGAAGCCCAGGCGCCAGACACCACTCCACAGCAGGGGCCGGACCAATCAATGTGTCCGTCCGTGCTCATGCAGGGAACAACCCAAAGTCAACTCGGAACCAGCATCCCTCCCTCCCTCCTTGCGGCAAGCCGTCCTCTCCTCCACCAGGAACCTAACCAGGTGGCAACGCATCGCTCGTGGACTGTGTTCCCACGCGTAGACGCTGTCACCCGTAGCATCGACGAGTATGTATGTACGTTAGCGCGGGCAACGGGTCAACCGATGTTTCCTGGCGACGTTCGTTCGTTGCGCTTGAGGCTCTGCTGGCCGTATTGTAGATCGGGGACTGCCGCGTGGCCAGCGTCAGATTGTGTAGGGAAAGTGACGCCGGAAGCGCCAGACACATACCGGCACGCAACTCGGGGCGGCCCCCGCCATCTATGTACATACTGCCAAGTGCCAACATGCATACAGAGTACCTACATACATACATGATACATAGCACAAGCGCATAGGGAATTGTGCTACATACGGAGTATATACTGTACATACAGAGTATGGAGAACCTACCTATGTGTATTCATGGAGCATTACATACGAATATTGCATGCCGTGACATCGAGGGATCCCGCCCTTTCCCCCATCCTTGGATGCCAACGCGTCCGGCGCTGTTCAATTATGTACATATGTAGCAGCAGCACCGCGTACGGCCGGCGCCACCCCGCCGCAGCAGCAAATGCGCCAGTATCACTGGCTGACCTGCAGATCCTCACAGTGTGGCCACCCATTGGGAGCCTCAACTTTCAAGGCTCAACTGCGTGCGAGTGCGGACTCGTGAAGTCGTCAGTGTCAGTGGTCAGTGGTCACTCGTGCACTGAGCGTCGGCTCGTGCGGCGCACTGTGTGGTGCTCGGAACTGGCTAACAATGCGAACGACCCCTGAAGGCTGAAATGGAGAACACGGACACTCGCATGCACCTAATGGGGCTAGACTGGCACGCTTCGCCGCGCCTCTATTGGCCCTATTTGGCCACAATCCCTGGCTGAAACATGCCGTCATGCCGTCATACCATATCGCCCTTTGCATCGTCTGTGGCGCGGTGTTGGTCTCAGCTCGGCGTTGGCTGCCTCATCATCGCAATTCGCGGGCACAAAATGCTGCAGCCTGGAAGCAGCAATGCACAAATAGCATCGCTACCGTAGATACATACGTGTATATTTTATGCACGACTGACGACGCTATGTATTCTGAATTTCTGTGAGGCTTCACTCGTCTTATTCAAAACTTCAAGCCTACGGAGGATCGAGTATGTAAGAAGGAGATCGCCTGCTAAACAGCTCTACGACGTCCAGCCCTGATATCGTAAGTAGTCAGGATGCCATCAACCATCATGGTCTGTCTATGTAGATATCGAAACGTATCAAGCTGCTGAACACGTGCACTCCGTGTCGGGAATCGGGATATCCGTGAAGGGCTTCCTAGTCGACACCCATTCTTTTGACTCCTTTTGACTCTGCCATCAGAGTTGACAATGGACCTCCTTTATAAGTCGGGACAATCCCACTTGGCACCAGAGCCTCGTCGTGGCAGTCTGATTTGGATCAGACGCGTCCGGGCGACCTTCCCCCCGCGGATTCAACTCCAAACTGCACAGTGCCAGACTGCCCTCAACTTGCCACATCCTGGCGTCGCGAGACAAGACAGCAAAGCAAAAGTCAGTAACCGAACGGATCGGGATCAGGACGCGGTAACGGGATATGTAACAGCTTCCCTCCCGCATCATGCTGCATGCATGAGATGTGAGCCTGTGAGAGCATTTCAGGAGGTCTTCCCTTGCTCAATGGGAGTTGAGACATTATTTTGGAGGGCTCAGGCTCTCTCCGAAACCCGTCGTCGGATGATACACGCATCAAAAGCAAATTGGACTCGTGGGTTATGTACATAGTTGCACTTGCAGCAGTACCCCCGTCCCTTCAACTCAGGAAAAAGAAAAGAAAGAAAAGTAATGGATCATTCTGCAAAATGCAAAAAAGCGTGGAAGTACTGGCGGGCGATTTAATTTCATCTCCCCTTACCTTACTAGGTATGTATGTATGTATGTATGTATGTATGTATGTATGTATGTATGTATGTATGTATGTATGTATGTATGTATGTATGTATGTATGTA
>SRPO01000421.1:0-18612 GCA_018360065.1 Claviceps pazoutovae
GTTGCTGTTGCTGTTGCTGTTGCTGTTGCTGTTGCTGTTGCTGTTGCTGTTGCTGTTGCTGTTGCTGTTGCTGTTGCTGTTGCTGTTGCTGGTGCTGGTGCTGGTGCTGGTGCTGGTGCTGGTGCTGGTGCTGTTGCTGTTGCTGTTGCTGTTGCTGTTGCTGCTGCTGCTGTTGTTGCTGTTGCTGTTGTTGCTGCTGTTGCTGCTGTGCCGCTTGCTGAGCTGCGTACTGCGCTTGCATTCTCTGCATCATCTGGATCTGCTGATGGTTCATACCCTGTTGGACCATCGGAAAACCTTGCATGCCACCAGCCATCATGTACTGATTTGGTACGAAGTTTTGCGGCAAGCCACCGGGCATCATCTGACCATATGCTCCCGCCTGAAGTTGCTGAGAGTACCCAGGCACTGCATTCCCCGTCCATTAGCACCCAGTTCGACCCACACACCGGTTCAGGCTCTCATCCGGACATCGCAAGCTATGCACTAAAGGGATTTAGAAAAAACAAGGAAACAAAGGTAACTCACTTTGGCCGTGGGGATTCATGCCAGGCATCCTCGGATTCTGCATCATGCCACCTGACATGCCCTGCATCATCTGAGGATTGGCTGCGGGATTGAAGCCTGCTTGCTGCATAAGAGCAAACTGCTGCTGCTGATTGTACATCATTTGCGGGGTGAGCTGCGCCTGTTGCTGTTGTGGTTGTGGTTGCGGCGGTGACTGTTGTTGCTGCGATTGCTGTGGCGTACCGGGCTGGTTGAAGGCCGGGTTTCCAAAGCCGTAGCCAGCATTGTACATGGCGATGGATGGACGGCTTCCAAAGAACGCACGAGTTTGGTACGTAGAGGCTCGACGGGACAGGTTTGGAGCCAGCGCGACGTGACGGCCAAAGATGCCACGCGACGGAGATAGCCCTAGGCGTGACAGGAGAGTTCCAGGCCAAATCTTCGCACTTCTTTAAGAGGAGAGCTCAAGAATCATGAGTCTGTATGGGGTGTACAAGTCCAAGGAGGTTCGACAGTCGTTGCTTGGCAATCGGAACGTGGCTGTCGACACTCGGAGGGATTTCGCGGGCTTTGCGACGGTCTGAGCGAGGGAAGTCTTGACGGCGACGCGGGAAAATTCGGAATTTTGAATAGTTTACGCGAAACGAGTACTATGGTAGAACAGAGGCTGTCTTTGGACTCGGGAATGTGCGGTGTTGCATTCGAGGCTCGCGGTGCAAAGCACTTTTTGTTGGACGCGTGCGTGTGGTTTGAATCCGCAAAGGGATTGCGAAGGCGTGAGGTCAACAAGGCGCGGGCTATAAAGCCGCAGCGGCCGATCTGGGACTTTGGGTACGTACATGTGTACATCACACATACACGCTGTAGTCTGTATGTACATATGGAGTACATAGTAGGTAATCCATTCATCTACGCGCAGGAGATATAGGACGACCCTTCCGACTCGAGTATGACGCGCAACAAATCCATCTCTCCTTCTTCCTTGTTACTTATGTTCTGGCACGCCTTTCATGTGTCCTTTGCGACCATGTCGCAGACTGACCTGTCGTCGTGCACCAGCTTCGCGGCCCGAACTCTGGCCATGGCATAGGACGGACCGTCACGGAGCATTGAACATATCTACGTTTGCTGCGTCAGTTGCCGGTTTTTTTTTTCTCGTTCGGCTCTTCACAATGGTCGTCTTCCCACCAGACAAGGCTTCTATGATGGAGGAGGCCGAGCTGTCAAACCCATCGGCCAAGCCTCGTCACGGAGAAGCTTCCGGTCAGCTCGACCTCGAACCTCACGGTGATGCAGATGCCCGCGACACTCAGCGATGCAAACATTGTGGACGGCGCGTCGTCCAGATCATTTGCGTCATCGCTATAGCATTTTGGCTACTCGGGTTGTGGCATTGGCCGTGGCCTCACCGCGGCTGCCACCGTCATTCTCGTCCACATTTTCGCGAAGGCAGGTCACCGTGGAGAGACGACCCCTTTCATTTCATTCCGTGCACCAACAACACTATCCCGCCTCCTCTGGATGATCCCTACCCTGAACACACTTGGGCAGAGCAGTATGATCCGGATCCGGGACACTGGAGTTGGGGCACCGCGACTCTGGGATGGAAGAAGTATTTTGAAAATTCTCCCCTGTTTTCCAAGCCCCACGGACCTCACGAGCCACATGATCCTCAGGAGCCCGGCCGACCTCATACTCCACACAGCGATCCCTACGCCGGTCGCGGCATCTATCTCTGCGGCTATCTCGACGTTCCTTTGGATTACACAAACAAGTCTGATACCCGAATCGCTCGGCTCGCAGTGACCAAATACCAGGTATCCGGGCTAGCCGGGCACGATCGCCGAGACCATCGGCAAGTCAAGGGCCGGCATGGCACGAAGAGTGAGCGTACCATTGTCATTGAACCTGGCGGTCCCGGTGGCAGCGGCACATCTATGGCCTGGGGTTCAGCAGAAGAGGTATCGCGACGTTTCAGTGACGGCAAGTACGATGTCTTGGGATGGGATCCTCGTGGCGTGAATGCTTCCCAACCAGCCATCGCCTGCTTTCCTCATGACGTTGACAGAGACCACTGGTCAGCCCGTGTGTCTCAGTATCGCGAGAGCTCTTCATCGCCCCGTGCCCAATTAGAGTTTGCAGATGTCATGAATGAGTCGGTCTTTGCGGCTTGCAAAGAGATTCACGGCGACCTGCCGCGATTTGTGAGCACCGCATTCGTTGCTCGCGATCTGGAGGAAATTCGCAAAGCACTGGGTGAGGACGAACTTACCGGCTATCTGGTCAGCTACGGTACTGGCATCGGCCAAACATATTCTAGCATGTTTCCCAATCGCGTCGGGCGCATGATCCTCGATGGTACTGAATACGTGCGCGACCAACGTATGCTTGGCGGGTTCGGCTGGGTACGTCTATTGCCGCTTGCTTCACTTTCCATGTCTTAAGACCTGCCTTATGCAGCAGCTTGAGAAAGGCGTGCTTCTTATTTGCTTACAAAAACTAGGCTGCCTTGGACAATGCCACTGACGCATGGCACGACGGATTCCTCGGCGAGTGTGTAGCCGCTGGCGCGGACCACTGTGCTCTGGCGAAGCCGTACAAAAAAGGCAACAAGGCCATGCAGCTCGCCGATCTCGACAACAGGATGGAAAAGCTGGTCAAGTCTCTCATCAAGAGGCCAGTCATCGGATATACTGAGTCTAATGGTCCTACTGTTATTACCTACTCCGCGCTTGTCAGCGCGCTATACGGTGCCATGTACGTCGCTAAGAGCTGGCCGACACTCGCGCAGATGCTGGCCGAGCTCGAAGCAGGCAACTCGACCCTTGCAGCAGAAATTCTTGAGCGCAGCGCCTGGCAATACGACCCTACCGATCCGGCACCCATAACCAGACGCCCCAGCACAGACGAGCTCGCGGATTTGGTCATTTGCGCCGACCAGTACGATGCTATACAACCGGAAGATGGCGTCACTTGGTATGACTCTCTCTGGGCGAACATGACGAAGACATCCTGGATCGCAGGCAACTCGCGATTCCTCAGCATCTTGCCCTGCAGACACTTCAGCAAGTACTGGCCTGAGCCCGCAGAGGTATACCGCGGCGACCTAAACATGACCTTGAGCAATCCTCTTCTTCTCATCGCCGAGACTTATGACCCAGCTACCCCCCTGCGCAACGGAAGGCGACTGTTGCATGAAATGGGCCGAAACGCCCGACTCATCGCGCACCACGGCTATGGCCACTCCTCACGAGACACATCTTCCTGCACTAATGCGATTGCCAAGGCCTATATCCTGCACGGCGAGCTTCCAGATGAGCCGGAGACGGCGTGTTATGCGGATAAGAAGCCATATCTGTATGGTATGGGGACTGGTGATGGAGGGCAAGCGCCGGAGACCGAAGATCCGTTGGAGGTGTGGGATGAGCTTGTCAAAGAGCTGGCTATTCTAAACCCTAGGCTTTTCTGAAGGGCTACCTGATATTGTACATTCTTAGGCGTTGCATTATCGTGATATTCATGTAGCGAATACACGAGTATCCTTTCTGTTTCTCCACTCCGCTAGAGAGGTAGGAATGAAGCCTTCTTACCCAGACTACCAAATTGCAGCGAATAGGCCGCACCAACGTTGAGAACACCCATTTCATTGTTGCCGATGTTCTCGCTCCAGGGCCCAAACGAGTCAAATTTACATGAGAGCAACCCCTCTATCTAGGTATCGCACATGTCTAGCTTGCAAAACGGCCTCAATATGTCTGAGTGAAGTTATTGCGTAGTCGGAGTCATCTTCCAGGTGCGTCGGCTCAGTCATCTTGAAACCTACTCATGTGTCTGGGGCCAAATGGTCTCGTCCCGGCTTAGGAACAGCTTTAACGTTAGACTGGCCGGCAACTCGAATGAGCTTATCTATGAAAAAAAAAAAAAAAAAAACGGGCCAGCTGGTCGTGTTGACTACCTATGTCGAGCAGGGATTGCCATGTCAACGATTGGATTGGCGGTCTGTGTATGTATTGCGAGAAGATTGCCACGTCACGTGGCGGGTGCCTGAGATACTTGCCGGGCACACCAGCATACGTTAGGATGATGATCTATAGTCAATTACCATAACACTTTGGCAGCCATGGCAAGTAGTCAACACTCCGCTTCATGTGTAAAAAATAGAAAATTGATTGCGAGAACCGCACCTTGTCCACGGGGCCGGGCCCGTGACCTGCTACAGTTGGTGTTATCGAGACGGCGGACCTACCTTGTGACCTGACGGACCTCATGCGGCGCAGCCCCGGGGCCGTTTACGCCTGGGTCATGTTGTGCGCGGAGAATGCTGATGACGTTGAAAGCATTTTCTAATAATACGTCGTGGCCTCCCATTTGGGCTTCCTTGGATCTCATGGTAGTTTGTGTATGACGTCGTAGAGAAAGGCCAACTAATGTTCTAGGTGGCGGAAAAGTGCGTGAATGGGCATTGCGTCCGTCACTTGACAAGGCAGCTTGGTAGGCATTTGTGAGCGCGTGTGCATGAACGTCATTACTTGTTATCATATACGGCCGTGTCCAGCACTGGAAGATTATATACATATAAATATAGCTGCAACACGGCGGGCCATCGCCCCAGCATCGTGGTCAATCCTTCATCATAGGCTTGCGTCGCTTCTTCGTAAAGTCGTGCCCATGTTTTTGAATTTTACTCGACGCCTCCTCCGGGCTCCTTCCAACGTTTCGCAATGGTGAGCTGGCTCTTCGGTGGCGACTATCCACTAAGGACTTGGGCGATGATGAGGTACGCCGTAATGACAGTATTTTCTTTGAAATGAAATATAGAGACTCCGAATACGACGCAGTCTGAACTTCTGGTCGAGACATAAAAAAATGGGAATCCGGGGTATCTTGAAAGTGGGAATCAGGGATGTAAACGCAATTTGAATCATCGTCGGGGTATTGTGTATTTGGAAAGTCGTCATCCTCGAAGTCAAAAGAGGCACGCACGTCCTGCTGAGAGTGTTTATATTCGCTGTTCTTGTCAAGCGGGGAGTGGCTCTGAACAATGTCGCAGACAGAGGTCTCGGGTGTATCGCATGCATCATAATTTAATGCATCGCAGCCTGTTTCGACACAGCCTTGGCGAATCAAATCGCGTACTAGAGGTCCAGATTCGCAGTCACAGAACGACATGGAACGGGAGGAAGGATTGGTCGAAAAGTCGGTTGAGTCTGCGTCGGATGGTGGTGACGACGAAAAAGTGTCTAAAGTTGCCGCCTCGGAATGTGAAGGAGACAAAGGCTCACAAAGACGAAGGTCATGCCCGCCTTCGTCCATGAAAGAGTCCGGTTCGCAAGTCATGTCGAGATTATGAGGATAACAATCGTCGCCTGCGAAAAGAAGAGGACCTCGGTCGACGCAGCTGACTGTAGTGCTGGAAGTGTCGGCTTCGGAAATTGATGACTTTGAGGTGGCGGAGGTTTTGAGAGAGTGTATTTCATGTGCATCATTTGTGTCGTGGCGGTCGAAGTAGTCGTGAGGAATGTAGCTCGCAAAGTAGCGAACGATAGAGTCGTAAGATTTTGTGCGAAAAAGCTGCACCGCGGCATCCCACTGCTCAGTGGCCATGAGCTTTGGATTGGCAATGATTTCAACAGCAAGCGTCTCCAGAGACTCACGCAACTCACGGAGACGCAGCTGCCGCCGGTCAGCCATCAGCCGGTGAAACTCGTCGGCAGTATCGGCATCGTGTGAAATTTCGTAGACGTCGTGATGAAAGGCATCGGGATCTTGAAGGGTGTATGAAAAAGTGTTATACTGGTCGTGAAGCGTGGTAAAAAGATCATCTCTCTTCATGCCAAACTTCCAGGCCGGCCAGGCCTGGGCTGGGTCTTCCATCAGTGAGAGGATTAAGCTAGATCGAAGTCGATAAGAGGCGACCGAAAGACAAGGGGAGACAAGTCCAAGCAGATGCGTGTTTAACATTCGACACGTCGGGCACGTTCAGAGCCCGCGGTAAGTAATCCTCTCCATGACGGCGAGTTCGTTATCAATGATTTGGAAGATACACGGCGTTGATCGTACTTGTTTGTGCCAGTTATCGTGTCTGTTCGAGATGGTGTATCATGGAGAAAGCGGTTCGATGACTGCGATTCAATATGGGTCCGTCACGCTGGGCACGGTGATGAAAACACCCAAGCAGTTCCCCGCTGGGGATCGCGTCCTAGCAACATGCGTCGATGCCAACAATCAAGGGAGAATGGGTGTGCAAGGGGGCCTGAGGCTGAAGACATTAGGAGATCTCATTGGACGCCATGTCAGACAACGTCCTCCTCCGCCACTTCGCCTGGCCAATGGGCTTTATGCCGCATGAGCTGAGCGCCAGTAATGTTGACTAGCGTCGTTCTAGGTATGTACATATGTACCTACGCAGACAGCGACAAAATACTCCGTATGTATGTATGAATTAACACTGTCGCAATGGCTAGTGGCTGAAGTGGTTGGCCTGGGATTCCAGAACAAAGTGAAAGAACATTGAGGAAAGACGACAACTGGCATCTACTCCGTAGTTCTCCGATCCATCTATACGATTTTACTTGGCAATGGCCTTCAAAGAGTTCAACTCGCAAACGCGCAGAGTGACCAAGGTCTCGACACCACGCTGAACCGTGTGCTCACCTCGGTCTGAGCTCATCGTATCGCAACTTGCAAGCCGGCACGAGAAGTCCTCAGTCTGCAAAACGATGCTGCTTTGTGCCCGGTGATTCTGCCTGCTGTACCTAGCCTGTGAGGTTGAGGCTGTGTCTGGTGAGCCCGTGTGGCGAACGGCGACGCCATAAATGATAAGACCATGCTCTCAATGCCGCTCGGGAAGTTGGCAGCGACCCCGTCTCCCCCGTCAGCAGGTCTTCATCAAGGTCATCAAGGCAGCCCGCCTCTCAGCTGCGCAGCTCACGTTGACGGGGCTCTGGTCTCGGGGGGTTTCTGGTGCTGCCCTTATAATTGAGCCGTCCGTTGCTGCATTTATGACACGCAACCGCCCTCCTCATGTGCAGTTGACAGTAATTATTATACAATTCTGTTTTGCGGTTGTCGTGAAGCGTCCACAACGTTCGTTGTTCTTTCCTTCTAGGTATTGCCGCATTCGACGTTGAAACGTTTGAAGACGAATCTACCTCCTACATAGCTCCAACCCCGCCGCTCCCCGCTGTCCCGACTCCCGACTCCCGACTCCCGACTCCCGACTCCCGACTCCCGACTCCCGACTCCCGACTCCCGACTCCCGCCTCCCGCCCGCAAGACCCAACCGCTTTCTCTCAAGCTCGAATCTTGTCACTTTTCCTAGCCTCATGGGCACGTCCACCACGGCATTGGCATCGTCATCTCCCTCTATCCATGGCGGCCGAGCATGGGCCCGAGCACGCCTCGACGGATGCCTCGGAGGAACGGACTGAGCCCTTCTCCCAGTCCGAGATAGAGGCTCGCTGTAAAGGCACTGAAGTCGAGGAGCCTGATGCCCTCGCTAGTGATGAGCATGTCCCGCTCGACGTCCTGCAGCTCGAAGACCATCACCACAAACAGGGCATCCGTATACTTGTTCGCCCTCTTGCCACCTTGAGAAGCACCCGTTCCGTCAGTCCCGGGAGCGATAATTGCCAGTGGCTCGCTCTTCGCGCCGAAGTTGCCTCGACTGAGCAACCTCAGCACAAGGTACTGGCTGTGACTCAGACGCCCAAGGACATCAAGTTCTCGGTCCGCATACCTGGTGAAAGTGAATACGACTCCCCTCGCCCGCCGTTGTGGTGCGAACTGTATTATGATCCCGCCAGTGATCAGGTCATCTTCCTCAACAAGTCGGATGTTCCCATCTCACTTCCCAAGCTGTCGTCCACTCCGACAGGCAGTCCGGATTCACTTGAGACACACAGCGTCAATCCAGGCCACATCAAGGCATTGCCACCCGGCACGTGGCGCATCGAAGTTCGCCATGTGGCCGTCTTGGACTTTCGGATCCTGGAAAAGCGACCCGTTGTCTTGTACCAGGCGCGACCTGCTCTCGTGTATCAGTCGTCCTCATCATCCTCGTCGTCTTCGTCATTGTCTTCATCGCCGTCCTTGGTATGGTCCAAGAGCAACTCGAGTATGAAGCGACCTCAAAGTCCGGACGCAGAAGAACAGAAAGCCAACAAGCGCCGCTGTCTAGACGTCTCGGCCAAAGCAGACGATGGGGCCATCATGCTGTTGCAGCCAGCCGCGGACCCGTTTGTGTTTACTCTGCCCGACGGATCGGAGAGCAACAAGGAGCTCTCTTTTACAAAGGGCCACGCGCTATTGGAGGCCGAACAAGGCCAGACCACTTTCGTTCCTCGCGTATGCGAGTATGATGAGTATCATTTGACAAAGAGAGATCCCATAGCGTCCACAAACTTATCGGCAGTCTACACGGCACACTATTCGCGCATTCCTGATGAAATTGTTACGGTCAAAGTTCTCAAAACCCGGGTAGCAAATGTTGGCGATAGTGAACGGAACGTCATACGTCAGGCCGACATGTGGCTTCGTGAGTGCCAGAGCCAAGAAGACTTGCAGCACGAATCCATCGTGCGATACTACGGGGGGGATGCAAGATTCCTATCCTTGTACATGGAGCATGTTGACGCGCAAGATCTGGCAGCTGCGAATCGATGGAGAAATAGGCAGCACGAGTGCTTCAAGGGGACTCGGGACGATGCGTCTCGAATTTTGCGCGACATTGCCGGCGCTCTCGGTTACATCCACGAAAGGAAACTAGTGCATAATGATATCAAGCCGGCCAATATCCTGTACTCGCCCGAACGCGGCGCCGTTCTCTGCGACTTTGGGCTGTCAACTCCAGCCAGCAACTCACACTCTAGCGGAGGAACTCCGTACTACGTGCCGCCCGAATTCATAGGGACCAAATTGCGCGGTCCCGCCTCGGACGTGTGGGCATTGGGAGTGACGATGCTGTATGTTCTGCGCAAGATTACGTATCCCGAGAGTCGAGCCAACAAGAGGCACCACAAGCCCCTGTACTGGCTGATTGGCGGTATCAATAATTCCAACGTGCCTCAGCAGAAGCAGTATGGTAATGGACACTCCGCTGTGAGTCAAATGCGAGAGTGGCTGGAGGAGATCTTCGACGCCAGGGAGATGCTTAACACCGAGGACCGCCTGGAGCGTCTGGTCAAGGACATGTTGACACCGAATCCAAACAACCGCATCACCATGAAGAAGATCCTGCAGGAGTTATTATCTGGTCCAGCCTTGGCTGGGGCTTCCTAGTCTCCCCCTTCTTCCCTTTCCTTTTTATCCTTTCGTCCTCTCTGTTCTAATGCGTTTATGGTGATGCATGATTGTTAGATGACTTGTGGCATGTATGACTTTCTGACTCGAATTTTGGCCTTGTTGTTGACGGACTATTGTATGTTTTCCTCACTTGGAATGCAGGTTAGCTTCTCTGAATCGTGAGACTCTTCTATGTGGCGCAGAGTATAATTCACGGGGGCAGGTCTGCGGGCTTCTTGATTTATTATGCTTACGACTTGGGTAAGTCTCAGACGGGACCTCTCTAGCTTGCTGTCGGTCGTAGCGCTGCCCGAGTGAAGACTGCTGGTTAACATTCGCTGTTTAGGATGATACGACTCATGAACTACGATCTGGTTTTAATACCCTTTACATACAACTTTCGGCAAATCTTTTGCCATGTGCGACTTCTATATCTCTTCTATCTGGGTCATAATGTTCTGGTGGGGGTCTTCCCTGGATTATTTTTTCTCATTAATCATTCATACATGTGGAAATGTGATGCTGCATATATAGATGCATCACCGTCACATATTTGCATCGCGTGGCATTGCCAACGCTCATAGAATAACAGAAGGGAATGACTTATATAAGAAGCATCTCATCAGACTTGATCGAATTTGGAGAAACACAACGACTTTCTACCACACAACTTTAATGTTGCAGCCGTTTCGCTCGCAATCTCAACGGTGCATCCACAACATCAAGAGTTGCCTCACCTTGGCCCTCACCTTGGCCCTCACAATCCCACAGCAAACGCAGAAGCCAAACCTATCACCGTCAACAAAGCCAGAAAATCAGCCCCCACGGCCACCCCATCACTCCCCTTGGTGCCGCCCCCCGCAGTCCCATTCCCTCCGGTGGTGCCGTTCCCAGACGCATTACTGTCCTGCTGCTTCACACTTTGCACTACCATCCCCGAAGACGTCGTGCAGTTCTCTGGCCCCTTGGCATCCTTCTTGAAGCGAATGTCCGCACAATTATACAGCGCAGAGCCCTTGGCCCCCACGGTAACGACCTGCAGCGAGGCCAAACCCCCGTCCTGCACCTGCGACTGCACGTCCTTCGGTATAGGTAGCTTATCCACGCAAAGCACACCCTTGCCAGTGACGTTCAAGAACTCGGGCGTCAGGGAGAAATTAAAGTTGGTCGTATTGCCGCCGAGGCCGAGATTCACAAAGACATATGTCCACGCGTGGTGGAGGTCTAGCTGGAGGGAGCCGCCTTCGAGGGGCCAATCTGTGATGTTTCCTGCCTTGTAGGGGACGCCGGCGCCTTGAAAAAGGGGTGCGTTTCAGCAGAGTGTCTTTTTTACACGCAAATGAATTACCACACTCTCTTTTTTCTCTTAAAGAAACTTGTGTATGTATGGTGTATACATCTGTGTCTTGTAATTCTATCCATGTGGCACAGTGAATGTGACGGGGGGGGGGGCCAATAGATTCCTCATCTATCTATGTGGTATGTAGCAGGAGAGGTGGTGAGTTCTAGCCCAACGTACATGGATAAGTCCACTGACTATACTTTTCTTCGCCCGTTTTGGAAAGCGTATCGGAGCGCCAAGTTGGAAATTTGACCGCGAAATGGGCCATGGCGGTGGAGGCGGATGCCAGCGCGAGAAGAAGAGCCTGGGGAATCATAAAGGGCAGTAGGGTATGCTTTTCTTTCTTGTCTTGAGGATATGCGCACAAGTTTCTCCGTGTAATGCGTTTTTATGGGATGGATGGAAACCAAAGAAGAGCTTCAAGTTTAGAGAATGGGGTGAACGAAGGAGGGGGAATTGGTCACGTTTATGTACATTAGGTAGTGTCGGTGCGTCACACATTGCTTTCGCCCTCGACTTGTATGGCTGGTCACGCAAGAGGCGGAGGGAAGAGTGTGCCAGTGTAACCGCCGCCGCGCTTCTCGCGTTAGTTCCCGCGGGAGTTTGTGGAAATGTTTGATCTAAGCATGGGATGGTTGTTTGGTGGTCGCGGGGGTCTTTCACTTTCCATCGGAACGGTTTTCACGATGCGCATGGATGGTGGCGAGCTTCTAAGTTCTGACGTATCATTCCCCTCGAACTGTGGTTTTTCGTTCAGCAGCATGGAAGTTGGAGATCTGGGAATAGGAGGAGGTACATTCGTGGGTGGTGGCGTTGACGGTTGGCTGGCTGGAAATTGCCATTGGTGGATGTTGGTCCGTACAGGTTCAATCTTGACCAAAACTTGCTCAAAAGGACTCAGTTAGGTAACTCAGTCGCTCAACTTCCAAATTCCCTCTTCATCACAGTAAGCAGGTCTTTTCAACTGGCTTCGAATTGCCGTATTTGCTCGACAATGCCTCCTCATCGAGGGTGTAGTAATCTCCTGATCATATCATTCAGCCATGTACATAATCTCATTGACTCTCATTCTGTCCTTCCGTCAAGTCGTCCCTGATTCGTTTTGTTTACTATTCTTTCGCCTTCATGAATGGTGTCACGACTCACGACTGGTCGCAGCGGAAGCTCTATTAACGAGAGAATACATACTCCGTACTCCGTAGACTAGAGAGGAAAGGAAAGAAAGAGAAAGAGATGCGGCAGCACCGAATCTGCAGCTGTCACGTGACGTGGCTGAGCCTGACTGGTGCAAAAGTACATACATTCTTGACCCCTCCATAGACGCTTCGGGAACGCTCAGTATAAACATCGAAGTCATAATATCCAATCCCAAAGCATTGAGAGGCGATTTGGCTCAATGGCTTTGATAAAGTTAAGTGCACAGAAAGCGTGCTTCAGGCACATTGTGTTCAGTTTGGATTACAATTTATATCAAATGGCCAATGCAGAATCTGAAGCCACAGAAAACCGCTCATACTGTATTCTGTATGCTCTACAAGGTAGGTAGGTACATATGCACTTGGCAAAACCATATCGCGTCGCGTCGTCGTCACATTGGACCATTATGGACCATCACACGCCACAGTTTCACTTATGCGTATTCAGGCAAATTCGCATACTAGGAGTAAGCTATTGACTGCTGGTCTTGACCCCATCGAAAACGTATGGTCTTGCCTTAAACGGGTTACAAACCGCCAAACAACAATCGCCAAGGCCCAAACCAGGGAAAGCGAATTTCTCGCCTTGCTACAGCTTAGCACCCCCATCCCTCTCTTCCTCAAGAATCTCCTCCCTCATTCGAACCTCCACGCCCGACGGACCCCCCTTCCCAAACTTTGCCAGTACCACACGCTCCCAGTCGCCTCCCCGATCACAACTCGTCTCCAGCTCAGGCCCCGGCTTATCCAGAGCCATCACGACCCTCTCGTCCCTCTCCCTGCGCATGATGACATATGGATTCATCACTTTGTCTGCCCAAGAAATTCCCGCCGTGGCATGCTTCTTGCCCTTGTCCGTCTCCGCAGTGACCCTCCTCCGCAAGAACGACGCCAGCTTCTTCCGCTGTGCTGTGTAGTGCACCGGCCCAGCCTCCAAATCATTCGTTGAGCCTTTGAGATACCGTGCAAGAAGCGTCAGGAGATACACTTGCGGAGGGAACAAGATGATGGCATTGTCCGCAGCTCGGGCGAGGAAGAACTGCGGGGGCGCAAAATGCGCGGCCGTGTGCTCGATACCCCCGTCCGGCGTGGGTATGAGCATCTCCGATGGCATGGACTTGTTGAAAATGGGGAGCATGTAGATGTACATTTGGGTAGTGAAGCGCTTGGGCATATTTGTGGGTGTGATCCAGCGGGTGAATGGTACGAGGTTAGCTACATGACATGTTTTTCGCCATATTAACAGGTTAGCATTTCTATTCTCAACTTCTTGATATCTATCAAAAACGCAGAGTCTTTCCTCAGGTCTTTTTCGATGAATCCATCTTCGAGGGAAGTAAGATGACGAAAAAAGAAAAAAGAAAAACATGATCGACGCACGCACACGCATATCTCGCACATACCCGTGTCGGCAACAGCTCCAATGGATGTCAAGAAATCGCCAAATCTGACTTTATTGTTATGAATTTTCGCCCTCGCCTCATCTCTCTGCTCCGTTGATAGAGTCATTAGTTCCCCGTCCTTGGTCGCTAGTAGAATCCCCGTTTCCTCAAAGGTCTCTCTGATGGCGCCTAATCGATAGGCCGCCCCATCCGTGTGTCTTTCCGGGCTGCCCGCCGCGGGGATTTTCCCATCATGAAACGCGTCGAGATTGCCTCCGGGGAAGACGTACGCCGAGGCAAAAGATGTGGACGTTTTGACTCGGTGCAGCAGCAAAACCTCGTTGGTGGCGGAGAGGAGGAGAACAGACGAGCTGGGACGAGGCTCTTGCACTACTTGTTTGGAGTTGGCTTCTGGTGTCAATGACGCCATTGGAGTGAGATGGGGCTTGGAGCTTGGAGTCGCGTGTCGTGAGCTACTGCAGTGGGTGTGATGCAGCCGCAGAACGACTGAGACGTAACTCTGACTCTTGCTCCTGGATGGTGTCGGGACAATTTTGCAACAGGCAACTTGCCTACTAATGAGAAGCGCTCGATTGAGTAGCCACGCCATGGAGCCCCAGGTGGGCTTAATAAGGGCGTCCAGAGATGGAAACGGGAAACTCCAATTCAAGGGCAAAAGGATACATACGGTGTATGTATGTATACATATAACCGATCGGATTGTGCCGAGGTCCGCTCAGAATATGGGGAAGGAGACCCCTGTGAACGGAGATGGCCCGGATATGAGCCCTGATCCACCTCTTCACCCGCGGGCCGCACTGCAACATGGATGGACAAAAGCATCGTCTTCAACGTCCAGTGTATCGACTTCATCATCAAGAGTAAAATTCACTGTGCTATCTATACAATAAAATACGCTCGTAATTATATCCAAGCACCCCGCATTGTCATCACTGCGAGGTCCGTCGCCGTAACGTGATTACCCATGTACTCATTCAGAGTCGCTTCCTCTCGGAGCCGTTCCAGGTTGTTTTCCACAAACAACATATGCTTTTCGAATCGCACCAATTCTTGAGCTTTGATGGTTTTATCTCCTTGTTGTAGCCAACACGAGTGAGCTGTCCGCTGTTCAACCAAGCTGTGAGATCTTCCAACACAATCGGATCATACAAAAGTATTTTCTCATGCCATGAAGGTTCAGTGGGGACAGAGGTTCGAGGTGCTGTGGTGATTGCCCTTGTGATGTACTCAAACAGAGTTTTGTCTGAAGCAGTGAAAGTCAGGGCGAGAGAAAGTTCGGTGTCTTCGCCAAACGACATTGTTGAGTCGACATCGTGTCGAGGTGAGGATGACGTTGAGCCAGACGAAGATGGAGATGAGCTGAGAGAATCGCCCGAGTCAGATTCCGAATCTGATATTTCAATTACCTTTGTAATCTTCTTTTTCTTTGAAGATGTTGCTTTCCGCTTGCTTATAGTCGCCCTTTTTAGGGGGTTTGTTATGCTTAGACTTGTTTCTGCATCCTTTTTTGCCTTCGGGGACGTTGCTTTACGCTTACTTGTAGTGGTCTCTGCTGGGGTCTTTTTGATTCTACTTGGAGCATCTTTTCTGATGCAACCTCGAAACTGCTTTAGAAGTTCAGACATTTGCACAGAAGGTGAGAGATCTTGTGCCTTGGCACTGTTCATTGAGTTCTTTCGCGGCCGTCCACGAGGTCGCTTTGGACTTTCGGCTGCTTGCGCAGAGGGTGGGGGATCTCGTGCTTGATCATTATTGATCGAGTCCTTTCGTGGACGCCGTCGGGGCCGCTTTGGACTTTCGGCTGCTTGCGCAGAGGGTGGGGGCTCTTGTGCTTGATCATTATTGATCGAGACCTTTCGTGGCCGTCCTCGAAGTCGCTTTGTAAGAGACGAAGTTGTCGGCTTTGCCACTCGCGCGGCAGTAGACTGCGTTCTGATCTGATGCCCGTCGTTTCCCACCTTTTGCTGCCAGCACTGTTCTAAAAGCGCGACCATCGCCGACCGCTGTTTAATTGGCTTGAACCCGTATCGAGATACCTCTGTTGATAGTTGTGCATCGGTGTAATCCTCAAAGGCGGGTCGTGGGACGTTAGGGAGCATATTTGCCTCGGAGGTCTCATTACAGCTTATGAAAGCAGCCTCTGGATGAGAACGTTCCTGGTTATCAGGTGAAAAATAACCGGTTGGCATGGGACCTGTTTCTAGCGTCTCTGACGCGGTCTCTGGCGCGGCATGGGCTGCCTTTGGGCTCGTTGGCAGTATATCTGAAAAATCGACGAACCCGTCATTGTCTGTTGAAGAAACATCGATGGCTTGTTCGGAAGCAGTGTGAGGCTGTGTGTTTAGACTAACGTCGCCTTTACAATATCCGAATGGGTCTCGTTCAGGCGTTTGTGGCGCGCATGCATCACTCTCTGTCAGGTTGATAACTTCCACGTCAAACACATCACCGTCGGCATCTCGAGCTGCAGCGTCCCAAAGTTTTGGCCGACATTCTGGAGGTTCAATCGTGTCACTATTCAAAGGGGTAGTATACCGAACTTCGTCGAGTTGATTCGAGGACTTCATAGCTCTTTGCAGGTCTCGTAAGAATGTTGGCGATTGCTCTCCTGCCAACTGACTCGAGGTGCCGAAGACAAAATCCTGTTGCGCGACCTGCTTCAGAGCAGTTTCGGGAGAGAACAATGTGGGCTTGGGCGGCTGCATCTTTTTTGATTTTGCTGGCTGTTTCCGCGACTTGGATTTCGCCTCCTTTCGCACAGCATTCTGATGATGCTTCAATGGCGCATCTTTCGTTTCCTCCACAGCAGCATTCTGAGAATCGATCTGCGTCGCTTGTTTGTATGCGGCCGTGGCGATTGCAGTTATGGTTCTCGGTTTCGCACGTGACACCTTTTTCTTGGCGACTGTGCTTGTCATGATAGGGAGCGATGGTGCTAGAGATGTTAAAACAGGTTGTACATCTGTCTTCCGTTTCTTGGATGCTAATCCATCACTTTGCTGAGATTCACTTTCAACAGTAAGACCATCACGAAGCTTGTAATCAGTCAAGAGCGTCTCAAAGGAAGCCGTATTCGCATCGTCATCCAAGTCAGTGAGATCGACGGCTGCTGAGGATTCGAGGAGATCGGCATTTGTTGCTGTCTGTCTTGGCGGTGTCCAGTCTTTCCTGCGTGCCATAGCAGATTCTAGTTGAAGTGAGTCTTGGGAGCCACATGATCTAATTCCAGATTGCGCCGGCAGTAACGAGCCTTGCATTGGAGAACAGGCTTGGTCTGTATCGTCGACGAGAACTACATCCACTGTACAAGGCATCGATTCCAAATGCACAGGCTCTAAACTGCGTGGGCTTCTGGCTGCTTTCTTTTCCGGCGTCTCAGATTTGAACCTTTTCCATGGTGGTTGGGCTATTTTCGATATCGACGCCCCGTCTGCTCGCGTCTCTTGTTGACCAGCTTCGCGTACAAGTTTTTCGTTTGAGCGACGTCGTCTACGGGGCGGGATCTGGCTATTCGAAGCAAGGTCGACGGAGGTTGTTGGCGCGCCATTGTCTTCGATTACGATGAGTGACGAATCGTGTAAGGAGCTGATTTGATTGATTTTGGCAGCTTGCGCCGATCTCCAAAGCTCCCGCGGGCCAGAAAACGAGGAAGTCGCGGTGTCGGTGATTTGTGCCGCCTTACCAGCGCTCTTTGTAGCTGGCCGTCTCGCATCCCGAGAGAGCAAGTCTTGGATGGATGGCAAGTCTGGAGAAGACGATGGAACGACGTACTGTTTCGACCTGCGAGAAGGAGAAGACAGGAAGACGTCAGGTGATGCCATCGTCCCATCAAGTCGGGTCTGAGTGCGCAGAGCGCATCTCACAACCCTAGAGAACGGCAAAATGGTTGGAAATGGGAGCACTCTTACTTCAAGAGTAAGAGACAATTTCCTGTCTCATGCGCTCGAGCCAATTGTAGGAGGCAAATCTCAATGATGCAAAGGCTCCGAAACTCTCTCCACCATTTGCTACGGCCCACAAGTTACAACAGAGAACATCGCGTTGCAGCCACGAATCAGCCTCTGGTTATTGCGGGGCTTGGATCCACGAAAGCAGCACGGCGTCAGATGATATATCACATGACGCACAGAAAGCCCTTCCCGTCCCACGAAATTGTAAATTTGTAGGTCGTTTCGCAAGCGAGTCCATTGGTGACCACATCGACGCCGGACAACTACCTCAATCTCTATCTCCAAAGACAACACCGTCACCACACAACCGACAAAATGGAGAACGACCGTGGCGAGATCGTGGACCTGTATGAAATTTCTGCGCCCTTAACAGACTCGAGTTGTTCACGAACAACCAAAGGTTTTCCAAGTAACGACTAACATGACACTTCTTTTGCAGCTACGTCCCCCGCAAGTGCTCTGCCACCAACCGCATCATCAAGGCCAAGGACCACGGTTCCGTCCAGATCTCCATCGCCAAGGTTGACGAGAGCGGTCGCGCCATCTCCGGAGAGAACCACGTCTACGCTCTGTGTGGATTCGTTCGTGCCATGGGAGAGTCCGATGACGCCATGAACCGCCTGGCCCAGCGCGATGGTCTGTTGAAGAACGTGTGGAGCGCTCAGCGATAAATGTTTCTCGGTTCTTTGCTTTACGACGACGGGAGAAGGAAGAAAGGGAAGCGCTGCGCGAAATCGAAGTTCCGGGTCGAGCATGAGGGAAGGGAGATGATGCACGGAGGAAACCGAATAGAACTATGGCAACATGACGATTCTAATTGACTTTTTTTGTCGGACGGGTCGGATATGAGAGGGCATCTCACGTGTCGATCTTAGGAGTCGCCGCAAGTCTCATTCAATTCACGAAGGCGTTTGGGCACGATTTCGAGACCA
>SRPO01000422.1:0-18582 GCA_018360065.1 Claviceps pazoutovae
ATGTGAGGGCCAATGCAGAGCTGAGTCGGATTTTCGATGAAATCGTGGCCAAGATGAAGTCGTGGGTTGACGACTTTTACGTGGCCAAGGGTCGGTCTCCTCCTCACGCCTAAAAAGAGGTATGTACCTACCCACCTAGGTACAGTGTGTACCTAACTGTAGCGGGGAGCGGGCCGCATCACGTGACGGCCTGGCCTTTACCAGCCAGAGGCACCGTATTTATCGCAGGGTATATAGGGGTATCTACAAGCACAGAACAGTGGCCAGACGGCTGCGCCCACTCTTTTGTGCAACAATATTTTCCACCTCACTCTTTGGGTGACCTAGGCTCCTAGCTCTTTAGTCAAATACACCACTATCATGCCTCCCAAATTGCTCAATAGGTTATGAGTCCGGGCTCTGCAAGTCCCGCTGGCATTGGCATATGGATTTGGCTGCGGCAGATGTCTTTGTCGTCAGATCGAGGCCCCGCGACGGCAGGGACGCGGGAACGGGCGAACAAAGCGTATCGAAAGGCGCATCATTTTCCGATACGTTTGACTGACGAAGATCGCGCCTCAGCGCCTGGTGCTTGAGCTCGACCCAAATGGGTGACAAGTCCCAATGGACAGAAGAGGAGATGATGGCGTGATCGGATTTCGACAATGCTGAAACGGTATGCACTGATGATGAACTGGAGAAAAAAATGGTTGCTGAAAATTCCGAAACCCGCATCAGGGTCTCGGTGCTATATGGAACCATGCGGCAAAACATATTGTCGTTCAAAAGCAGAGGTATGGGGCCGGAAGACTGGGATAAGCTCAGATATAATACAGACAAACTGAAGAAACTGTTATGATCGATTACGTGCCGTTGTATTCCTTTGTGTTGCTTTTGACATGATGTTCTTCGTAGATGCATACCTCATTCAGTGCCCAACTTCCAATTAAGCACCGTTTCGATGACAAGCCTTGACGACTAAGGCATGGTTCCCGTGCGAGGCCATTCGTCATTTTCGAGGTTAAGCATCAAGCATTCGGAATTCCGATGATGAGATACGGCCGCGGCGGGACGAGGCATGACTAGGGTTACCCATAGGTTCAATCAACCACCATATACATATACATTACGTAGATACTTCCCATCACATTTGACGGTTTGATCTACCTCATTGTATTTTTTCTGCTTATACATACTTGTTCAAAGTTATTCGTTCATGGAGACGTCTCGAGTTGAGGCGTTAACTGAGTGTTACACGTGTAGGCACATCGGTCCCCACAGAATATGATGATTGGCTTAATATGTTGAACACCATCGGCGAATATATGGAGAATGAACATGGCCTGGCGTTTGGACCAGCCAGAACGATCTGTCTTGCCGGCAGCAGTATGCACCTCTTTCGTCTCGTATGTCATTCCATCTAGAACTTCAAACGGAACCGGAGTTTCGGAGGCAATATTACGGTCGAGCGTGAAATGCAGCAATAGACCATACACTTGAGGTTGGGAAACACGGCGTATGAATTGCGAGAACCTGCTAGCAATTTCTGCGTATCCGGCCGGACGCTTCGACGCCTGTTGATCACTGGTCATTTTCTGGCCTTGAATCTTGGAACCACCACGCGCGTTGACTTCATTTTTTTAACAGTGGAGCGCAAAAGTAAAACCTCATCCACTGTTCGTCGCGTCGCGAAACGACAATGCCCCTTCATCCAGGTACACCCCCTTTGAGCAACAATGACGATACTACAAAGCCCTTGAAAGCCATTAAAAAAACATAGAACGCCTCGCCCTAGAAGTCGCGTCTGGTCAGCCTTTTGAGCAGACAAATAGCCGCGCAAAGCATTAATGAATTCCCCTGAACCTTTTACACGAGATCAAACTGTTGGGAACGTCAGGTACCGCGGTAATCAGTGAAGTACAATGGCAATGCAATTTCCTTTATTGATTACCGCGGTACCTAACTTTCCCAACACAAACAATGCTTCACTCACCAAGATTGGGGCCATCTCATCTTGCGACTGAAGAAAGGCGCGATGACGTGAGAGCTCCGAACTTGGTGAATGAATCGTTCTGTTTTGGTGTCGTGTATAAGGCTTGGGAAAATTTCCTCATTACTCGCGATCTGTGCGGCTGATCAGCCTGTTTCAAAAGCTAAGCAGACGCGATTCTTCGTGTGCGGTGTGAATGAGTGTCAAAGGGCCTTGTAGGCACCGCCATCGCAGCTCATGTGTGGTGAATTGGCACGTGGATAGCGCCTACGAGAGTACTGTGCATTTGTTTACAGCGTCTGAGACGAGCAACCGCATGTCGAAGATAAAATATCACGCTGTTATCTCGACTATCGCCATAGGCTCAAGACCATTCAACTGATCAACGGCAACAGACATTGTTCCTAGACGACATTTATGGAATTAGCACCATGGCCCGACAGATGGAAAAAAGATAAAAGTTGGGTGTTGGCAGCTCAATCATAAGTCGTCTTCGTAATGTTGAATGTGTCATCAATTTGTTTCAGTGGATTGACAGATATTCATGTGAATAATCATGAAGCAGTGTAACCAATCTGGAGCTCAAGTGTTTGCGGTCTTACTTACCCAGTCATACCTTGCTCCATGAGCGAGCAAAAGGCGTGTTGCGGACTGTCAAAAAATGTGCAAGAAGAGTGTAAAATTTTTGGTATCGGCTGATGTTTTTGTAGTTAGGTCTTGTGGGTCGTATACAGATAACGAGGCGAAACCCCACTCTTCGTTGTTGTGTATTTAACACTACCCCCACTCTTCATTCGGTGAAAAAGGGGCCTAAGGGGTGAACTTGGTAGGACACGGATACAAGGATATCACGCTCAGGAATCAGAGCATCAAATTGGAAAGATTTGCAGTGCTGCGAATTGCCACTTACGCATCGCTTACGAATAAAACAAGAGACGAACTAGGCGCCAGGTGAAATATGTAAAAGAACAAACGGCTGACAACCAATTACACTAGGATGTAACGAGGTCCCCCGTCTTGTGCTTCTTGTATGAAGTGAAGCTTTTCTGACTTGTCTTGTTAGTCTATAGTCCGCACGTGCCCAGCATTGCTGATACGTAGATGTGAAGATAGAGTAGGTATTGTGAAGATATCTTAACGTAGAAGCTTACGTTCGACGCAGTTGTACGCGTCTGCGCACGTGGCATGCAGCCGGCGATGCTGCTTGCGAACCCTCCCCCCCCTCTTCTGATAGATGCTATTCCCAAATTCCCTATCACATTTCACATTCCACGATGGACACAAGTACATGCATGAATGATATAAAACCCCTCTACGCACAATACTCTTCTGTTCTTCGTCCCCCCAGTTTTTCCTATCTTCCTAACCTGGCGCTTCGTAAGCATGAGTCGTCATGAATCATGATGGCTGTTGAGCGATGTAGCACCATTCTGGAGATAAGGTAAAACAGGAAAATAGAATCATGCAAATAGAATCTGTTTGCAGGATGAGAGCCTGAATGCAACTTCATACTACGGTCGTGCAAGAGCGACATTGAGGAACTTTACCATTGGCACGGATGTGAGGTGAACACAGCATGAGGGGGCATTGATTTGCGCTCTATTTGTCCGGAACCCGTGCTCTGTTTCTCCCCGAGCAGCATGAGACATTTCCGCGTGTACAGCTCAGCCAGCCACAGGGAGCCAAGGCCAATCATCAATAGTTACACGGTGAGGGGAAGGGGGCCGCTTGGCAGGACCGGCGCCCCAGAAAAAGGATCTACGGTTTTTCTTACTGTCTTTTGTGTGTGTGTGTGTGTGTTTACTGTAGATGTCGTGTGTGAACCGGAGTCAAGGCCACACTTACGAATGGGGGAGTATGAGATCATCTTCATAGTTCATTCTATTTGTTTGATGCACGATGACGCGTTGTCCTCAAATTATCCCGTAGCCGCCACTCGAACTAGACAATCCCTCACATCCTATTACCCTATTATGCCTGCCATGTACATCTTTGATCAGATCACAAAACAAACGTGTCCCATCCCCATGTATCACCGGCACAATCTTGTTGGCATTCTCCTTGCTCTTCTTTTCTTTCGCACTCGTCCCATCAATATCTGATCTAATCTATCATGGTTTGCATCGTCGACATGGCACCCTCGGTCCCTCGGCACTGTTTAAATCATCAGAATCAAGGCGGCAAGCAAGAGCGGTAATGCAACGTGAAGCCATTTGCTCGTCATAATCAGGCCATTTGCAGCCTCACTCGTGCCCGTCGCCGTTGTCGTAGCGGGTCCGCTTGTGGTAGAAACTGAAGGCTGGCCAGAGCTGATGGGCGCAGCGGTACCAGAAGGAGAGGCGGAACTGGGCACGTTGCTGGATTGAGAAGTAGCCTTGTCAACGATGAAATTGACGATGTCGATTCCATACTTGCTAAAGTACTGGCTGTGGACGGCAGTTGAGTTTCCTCCAGCGCAGTAGACATCGCCGGTGTCGCACCAAGAAGAAATGATACCGGCATATCTGAGGCAACTGTCGGAGTTTTTGCGGGCAAAGACCTATTCAAATCATCAGCCTCTCGGTTTCATGCTCATTTTGGCCCCGTGGCTTGTCCTAACTCCGACCCCGGCTCAACAATGGATCCTTGCATTGCGAGGAAAAAGTAGGCGAGAAGGCAAAGACAAGAAAAGACCAAACTCATCACACAGCACATACCCCTTCCATCGTGCTATTTCCTTTATTGTAAGTGACGTTAGGAACGTAGGTTGGGTCGCCAAAGATAGCAACAGCAACAACTAGGTTTCACGACCAATGGTTAGCTACTGCTGATTAAGTCAAAACGCCAAAAATTGGCCACTGTGCGGCCTTCTTACCGTGCTTTTTAACCTCGTCAGACGCAATAGTAGCCGTATTGTCAAACAACGGCTCATCGCTTCCGCACAGAGTGTCCAACGTCACCTGTGCGCCTTGGGAGTAGCCCATGATGGCCATCTTGTCGTTGGGGCAAGACTTGACATGCTCGCTGATGAGTTGACTCAGGCTTTTGGTGCCATTGACGACCGAGTCCACGTAGGAAGGGTCGGAGATAGTGGCGGGGTAATCAAGAGCGACAATCTTGGTGCCGTTGACCCGACGCTGAACTTGGGTGCCAATGATGGTTCCCGCAACACCAATACCACGCTCTTCGCCTGTGCCGCGAACGCTGATGATGTAAAGACCATTGTCGGCACAACCCTGGGTACTGTCACCCGCATCAGGCTCTGGTGTAGTCGCGCGAGTCGCGAACAAAGCGAGGGGGGCGAGGGGGGCGAGGACGTGCTTCATTTTATCTACGCTGAGAGGTCGAGACGAATCAATTGGACAGTACTCGAACGGCACTCGCCTCTGCAGCCAGGTCAATGAGACCTCGTGTCAATGTTGAAGTTGAGAAAGTATGTAAGAGGAGCGCGAGTCGCGACGGCAGGGAATGTGGAAGGACAGTAAGGGCTGGTAGGTAATGCAGATACATAATGATAATGGGTTATTATGGCTGGACACACTGGACGTATGTATTGGGCGTACTGGGCACCGGTAGATTACGAGCTCAACCCCCTGTTGTCGCCCGTGGTTTTAAGCTCCGCGGCACGGCATGAAGGCGTGAGGCGTCGAACTTGTCTCAAATCTGGTCCAACTAGTCCATGTTGATGGGGACATTGCCACTGGTGAGCCCGCAAACGATAGAGCTGTGTCGATGAGACTGACTCATGCGGCGCGAGAGTCTTCAGCCTCTGGCGTCATCCAACCCCAGATCTGATGGCGGCCAGTTGATGGTAGCCTGCAATGCAACCTGGACTTGCATCCGTTTTTGTGTGCAGGTGTGGCAGTCGAGCGCAGAGAATGCAGGGTCTAAATGCCGCGTTTGCGAACCCCGCGATTGTGTTGTTTCTCGGCTGTGGTGGCCTCCCTCCCTTCCCTCGTGCCGGCGGCCATTCTTCCCCACTAGCCAGTGCTTTCTTCCAAGTTGGGAAAGCGAGCCTTGTCTTTCTTTGCTCTCTAGATGGGTACTTGACCAGGTGCAATTCCTACATTTCGCCTCCTTATTTAATGATTTGATTTCACGTTTGGCAACCCGCGACCCTGATGCAGCCGTCAGGCATGCCGCATGAACGTGCACCGGGGCGTGCTCGCTCCGCACAATGCATCATGCGCTGTTGTGCCACAGACACTGTGTTCGAGTTGTATCTATCGTGATCCTATACGTCCGTACGCACCAAGGACGATGATTCAGGTGAGTTGTCGCGACCAAGTAAACTAGGACTTCTACTGACCAAAAAAGCTCAGCCACGACCAAGAACGTGATTATGTATGCCTGACTATGGGCTGCCATCAAACCTTAAGGTGGCGATCGATATATGTAGCATCAAGTCCTGATAGTTCCACCGAGCAACAGCTGTTTCAGCCGCCGCACATTCTCCCCCGCGTGTTCCACGAAGATGCTTCGCATTCGTTGGTGGGCTCGAGTATAGTATGTTGACTATTTTCGTGGATGCCGGGTGATGCGCACACATAGAAAATTCCCATCAAGCCCGAAAAGCGTCGGGCCTTGCTTTCCGTGATTGAGAGCCAGGAAAAGGTGAATATTACCTAAGACGACGATGATATTTCGCTGCGGTGCAGAAGCTGACTGGACTAGGAGTCATCACCACTTTTGATTCTCAAATGAGCCAGCGCATGCAGCCTGTGGAGTTGTGGGCAGTGTCACACCATCGTGCATCCGACCCAGACTCGTAGTATCGACTTTCATGCTCCTAGGCCCGTGTAAATGCAAGGTACCGACCGGTCGTTTGGACTGAGAGTTGTCGGTGATGGGTAGCTATGATATGGGTGAGCACATCGGTGTTTTAGATCATCATAAAATTTTGATCCTCAATTTAACTGCGTGTGACGGGCAAACTTACTTTCATGGCAGTCAGCCCACGAAGTCGAGGTCTTGCCTAAGGCGCAGGGTCTCCTTTTCAAGTAACGACAGTCCGTACCAGAAGAGGATGGCTACAATATGCCGTGTTATCAAGTGCATACACATTCACAGGCGGGCAATGGATGATGGCACAGCTCTTCCAAACGCGCGGATGATGAGCCATGCATTACATTACCCCGCACGCGAGCGCAACTTCGTGTTCAAATAGCAAAGCACATAAACAAGGCGGGAGATGTGCAAGGACAATGAGGTGCTGAACTGCGATGCAAAGTCTCAAAGAGCGGTTCGAAAAAGTCCTGACGAAATTTTCTTTCTTCACTGGCCCTCAAAGCTCTGTCCCGTTCTGCTATGACGGCTTCTGTTTAGTATTTAATAATCAGGAGCAGGAGCGGATCTAAAGCCACATAATTCAACGAAGAAGGTGCAGTATAAGCAGGGTGCAACATAACAGGCAGACAAATGGCAACTCGATTGTGCGATGCACGGCACTAAGGCTAATTATGTTGATCTGCCGGGCCACGATGATACGGAAGATCGATATCTCATTTAGGCTCACGCTTTAGGCTCAGATGCACAATCACCTTCACATTGATACCGATACTCATGCGTACGCTCACACTCCAGAGGCGACATTACGAAGAAGTCCAATGGGAAATTGCTGACCTAGAATCCCTCTGACCATCACATCTGCATGTGACGACGATTTCGGTTCCAGCTTTCGAAGAAGCGCATCGACGGGTACACCAACGCCCCCGATGCGCGCACAGCTCAATGTATTCATCACACGTCTTGAAGAGTGGAACTACATTCAATGAAGTCTTCGCGAGCACAAACCGTCACAGGGTGGCATTGCTATAAATCTGCGGTGACACGTTCCGGCTATAAGAGGAAAACTACAATCGGTGAGCGAATGCCATGGCCGAATGGTTGACCAACACGGCTGCCATCCTTGAAAAGGATGGCTAGATTTGCCGGGTCTTGAGTGGGTTTACAAGTCGGTTCACAGACGCGGCAGCTTAGGTGGTACAATGAAACTCTAGCAACGCGTTGAGAGGGCGAAAAAGCTCGTATGCTGTTGTCATCCGGAGAGGTCCGTTCGATGTCCGAACTGCGTCGGTCTCGAACATGAATCGCTCACGAGGGCAACGCACGATACAACCCATTCGCTTCTTGTAAATCGGAAAAACGGAAAAGATTGGACTTGCCTTGACCACAGTCCCGATCAAGCTCTATCATCACTGACGGCCGGCCCCCCGTAGCACAGATCAGCCCAAGAAGAGCAAGGCGACAAAAGAGCGACAGCGGGAGAGGTCTCAGATGCAGATCGGAAGGGATGCAACAACCCTAGCTTGGTCTTGCCTGGCTAAAGAGGACAATGAAAGAGTTGTTCAAAACATTACCAGAATGCCGGCAAAAAAATCGAAGAAGCAAGCCTGTGGATATGCAGACCATAACAAGCTGGCGTACATACTCCGTAGTGGGAAGGGCGGACGAACTTGGTGGGGTCCGTTCAGGAACAGGTAAATACTACATCGACCTGGGATGTAATGCTGGGGTAGGTAGCCATGAGCTCATTAAGGCCGGCAAAGGCGCTTGTTGGACGAGGAGCTTTCTTTTTCCGCCCGCGCGGGACCGCAGGTGCTTGTGGCGCTGCGTAACGTGTGGCAAGAACCACGGCCAAAAGCTGGAAAAGGTTGTTCCCGCCCGCTTCTGAGATGGGCTATACATATGTACACGAAGCGCATGTTTCACTGCGACCGGAAAGTCCAGCCAAACGTGTCGAATTCCGACTGAAGGCTGGAGAATTCGATCCCAGCGCCGAAGCACCGTCCCTCGCATCGGTTGGTGACTCGCACCCCAACCAATTGGCACCTATTCTCACCCTTTCTTGCTCTGTCATCGCTGGATGTCCATAATGATGTATCTGGTCACTAATGCAGAGAGTCCTTTTGAAGGTGGGAGACCAACAGGGCAACGACATCATTGGCTGCTCGGTGGCCGGTCCGAGAAAACGTGCAATCACGCGTGCCGGTACTCGACCATACTGGTAGCCCTGGTGGCACGGGGGCAATCGAGGCGGGCTATAAGGGGGTACATACGCAGTGAAGGAGGGGAAAAAAGGAAAGAAGAAATGCACAAGACCAGATCCGGGGAGAGCAATATCACATTTGTGAACCACGAAGCCTCAAAGCCTTTCTTGTCTTGTCTCTGTTCTTTTGTCCACCGTCAGTCAGTTGGCTTTTACTGCATCCCTGACCCCACCCCTCGCTCTTCCCCCACCGCCTCAAGGCTCCGATTGTCGTCTGAACCACGAAGTCTCCAGCACAGAAGACTGAGCGCCACTCACAGACGAAAGGAAAGGAAAAGAAAAGCAATAATTTAAAAAAAAAACGTTCAATCAGGGCTAATCCCCAAGGGGCAGCCAAGGCTCAGGGAAGCTCCGCAATCTAGAAGCAATCCGCCCAAGGAGAACTAGCAATCCGCCCTTCTTGTTTTAGTCTTTTTTTCCGAGCCCGGATGACGACAAGCTGCATCAAGCTCTGTGGACACGACACACGGCAAACGGAGAGTATACGGAACGAGTTGGCCACTGAAGTGACCTACATACCTACATACCTACCTACCTACCTACCTACCTACCTGTACGTAGCCATTAGAGTTCTCAACCGCCCCAGAAATTAAGGTGAGTGAGTCACTGTGAGTGGCTTTAAATGGAATACGGACCCCCCCTGCACATTGGTTCATAAGCAACTTATTCGCACTCTTCCTTTATTACTTTTCTTCGTCGCCATTCCTCTTCTTTTAAGCGTCAAGTCTATCCTTCCGTCTCATCTGGCCACGGACCCTCTCTCATCGTCACTGCTGTAATTCACTGCCCTAATTCGGTAGCCAATCTACGGAGCAATAGTCGAGTCTTCTTCACATTCCTCACGTTACTGTTGTTGTGGTAAGGAATACATATCACGCTTTGATGACTGTTATTCTTTGATACTTCGCTTGGAATATCTGGATTAGGAAGCCAAGACGCAGTCAAGTCGCTGCGGTTGTCTTTCTATCATTTTCGGCCGCTTGGGAAACTACTCGGCTAAATGATCTTGTGCTTCATTTCATGCCTTCATCCATACGCTGGTTCCATTTTTGTGCTCCATCTTTTCCCGCCCCGCTTGTTTCTTGCTGCTGTGTCCCGTTCCTCGCGTTTCTTGTGCGCCAATTAGTTTCCGGATTGTATTATTTTGAGGTTGTACATACATACGGCCGAGGCGTTTTGCGCTTCCGCGCCGTGGGGTGCATCCTTGTCCCTATGTCTATACGTAGTACATATGCTTTTCGGGGACTAAGGAGTATTTTTCAAGAGCCCATCATTGACAATTTGCTTCTCACAGATTACGTTTCAATCACCTATATATCTGAACGTTGTTTCTTGTTTAATTCCTGGATTGTGCGGCTCATACTCGGATCGACGAAGAACTCCCAAACATCTAGCGGAGGATTAGCCACCACACCTGGCAGGGACAGGAGGCTAATCGAGTCGCTGAGAGTATCCCGAGGCAGAAATGACGGGAGCAGCACAATCTTCTCTGGCACCACCACGGCCCGTTTGCAAGACATCAACCACCCAAGAAAAAAAAATCCAACAGCAGGAACCACGACTCCAACGAACCCGACCCGAAGACCTCCAACAACCCGCAGCATCAGCATCAACGCTGCATCCGGATGACACCACTGAGAAGGGGTCCATTCATGGTGAAGACCTGGCGATCTCTCCCAAGTTCGCCATGGACAAGGCCACTCTTGAGCGGATGGGCAGACAACGCCCAGACCGCTTGTCTAACTGGGTGACTGAGTCCTTCTTCGTCTTCACCATCGTAATGTCCATGATGATGAGCGAGTATGCGATTGGCGGGTTTAACATTGTTCTACCCCCCATCGCGGACGCCCTCAACATCCCAGCCTCTTCGCGGACGTGGCCCGCCGGTGTGACAAATTTAACGACGGCAGCTCTGTTACAGCCTTTCGCTCGACTCTGCGATCTGTATGGTGGCCGCGCAGTCTTCCTCAGCGGCCAAATTTGGCTTCTAATCTGGTCGGTGGTCAGCGGATTCAGTCAAAACACCACCATGTTGATTACCTGCCGCGCAATGCAGGGCATCGGTTCCGCCGCCTTTCTACCCGCTGGTCTCGCCATTCTGAGTCAGATGTACCGACCCGGTCCGCGGAAAAACCTTGTATTCGCCATTTACGGTGCCTTTGCATGCGTTGGCTTTTACTTTGGAATTTTCGTAGGAGCCCTCACCACCGAGTACCTCAACTGGCGATGGTACTTTTGGGTGGGCGCCGTGATCGGAGTCGTCATCGTGATCTCGGGCTTCATCAGTATTCCGAGGAACCTAGGTGACGTGAACCCCGAAGCCAAGATGGATTGGCTCGGCGTCATCACCATTGTTCCCGGACTTGTCTTGCTGGTCTTTGCTTTTACTGACGGCGGACACGCTCCGAATGGGTGGCGCACCCCATATATATACGTCACCCTGATACTCGGAGTCATGTTTCTCGCCGCGGCTGTGTATGTGCAGGGTTGGGTATCGAGCCAGCCACTGCTTCCGCCAGCCTTGTTCAAGGCAAAGTACATGAAGCGACTGATGGCAGCCCTTTTTCTGTCGTATGGCGTGTTCGGGCTTTTTCTCTTCTACTCCAGTTTTTAGTGAGTTCCCCCCCCTTCATTGCCTCTGACCGATGGAAATGGAAGAAAGAGGAAAATCGTGCACTGCGCTTAGCTAACCAATGACTTCTGTAGCATCGAAACCGTGATGCACATTAAACCGATCCTCACCGCCGCCTGGTTCACGCCTCTGGCCGTCGGCGGTATGGTTCTCGCTATTGGGGGTGGACTCGTCCTCCACATTATTCCCAACAAAGTCCTGATGATCATCTCTTGTTCAGGATTCATCCTTTCGGTTCTTTTCTTCGCCATTATCCCCGATCCAGAAACGTCGGGCAAGTCCACGTCATTCATCTACTGGGCTTACGTCTTCCCCGCCATGATTTGCGGTACCGTTGGTGTGGATATCACGTTCAACGTGACCAATGTCTTCATCACGACAGCTATGCCGCGCCGCCACCAGGCTGCCGCCGGGGGGGTCATCAACAGTCTCCTGTACCTCGGCATAGCCTTTTGGCTCGGCGTCGCCGAAGTTGCCATCTCCGCCACGGTTGAGAGCCGTGGCGGGCGAGACAAGGTCGCCGATCGAGATCAGTACCAAATAGGTTTCTGGACTGGCATGGGCCTCGCGGTCGTATCGTTACTGCTGGTGCTCACGATCAAGATGGGCTCGGCGGAGGCGAGCATGACCGCGGATGAAAAACTGGCTTCGGAACAACAGGAGATGCGAGAAGAGCGGCAAGAGGGACTTTTCATTTAGCGAGCGCCGAGTGCGAGTGCGAGATGCACTCGGCTTTTTTTTTTTTTTTCTTCCTCATATTTTTGGAGTCTGGTGGGAAAAAAGTATGGGTGTATAACTTCCTTGAGCTCAAAAGCTTTCCTCGGGGTCTTCTCATCTCTTTATCATACTTGGGCAACTTTCTAGGGCGAGAGTCTGCCACCATCATTTGCAGCATCTACAGCATGTACACATATACCCTTTACGGACACATAGGCACTTGCACGGAGCTTGTGCCGGGGCATTGACGGCGTTGGATTCACGGGCACCTCACGAATGCGACCTTATTTGCACTGCAGTGCTGGATTTGCATTGAAACACTGGGTTTATTGTATGAGTCTAGAAAATTGGGTTAATGAATTGGGTATCATTTGGGTAACGACTTTTGCTCTGTTTTCCTCTCTCTGTATGGGAGTGGGTGTGCAATGTGTGTGTGTTACGTGAAGTGCCGGTGTGTTACCGGGGATAACGTTGTACAAATGTCAACACGAGTTCCACACGTGGCAGAGTCGCACACGGGCAATAAAAGACGGATAAGCCGTAGTTAGGCATTGTCGCCCAGCGTTAAATAGCGTGCGAGCGTCTCCGTATAATGTAGCTCAAAAAGAACGGGCATGGCCACTGTCGTTTTAACGTTCCATCGTCTCGCTGCTAATCGTACCACGTCCCATCGCTCATTGGCCTATGGCCTCGCGTATCATCGCATTATCGCCTCAGTATCTTACGATTTCATATCTAAACGATCCGGGTAATGTCACCATTTGTCTCACCCAACCATTCTCACTTCTCACTTCTCACTTCTCACCACGTTCATGCTTCTTCATGGCTAATTCTAGTCTGCCGTTCCCGCCAAGAGCTGCCGTGGTATCGTTGCGCCTTTGGAAGTACCTACCCCGGGGCCCGAGCCTCGAGGGGATCTCCTTGGAGAAGGAGGCCACCTTGACCTCGTCCTTTGCCAGCTGCTGGTTCGAACCTGTTGTATTTAGTTGGAGTTCCCTTTTTCGTCTGAGTATCTGGCTACCCCTCATTGATTAATCTCGCGCCAGTGTCGCGATGCTCTCACTATGGCCATTGACTAGCTAAAGTTCCCTGGAGTTCTGGAAATACTGTCACTATCAGTTCTCGAATGTTTTGCTTTTATGGGATAACACAATGCAGTACTGAACAAAGAGGAAAATGGTGTCCTTCTTCCCCAACGTCCAAAGATGTCTCAAGGCCTTCCTCCTTCACTTGCAGTTGCAAACTCCCGACGTCTATGAATCAGTCATCGCAGGCTCGTCAAGCTCGTCCTGATCCACAGCGAGGGTATACTCTTCCCTATCGCCCTTTAGCAGAACTTCCGTACTATCGTGCAATGTGCATCAGATTGATCGTTGCAACTTTGCTGGAGAAGGTTTGCGACTGGCCAGAGAATCGACAATTGCTTATTAGGTACTTACCTAGGTATGTCTGTCAATGAATGTGGCGTTGCGACGGGGCACTAATGCTTGGAAGTTCCGAGTGCCACGCCACCGGGTCAGCGCTTCCACAAACGCTTACCTACTCCGTACTCCGTAGATGCCGTGTGGTTGAAGTTTAAAACTTTATGGCCTTGACCCTTGCCCCACCCACGGGCCACTCTGGGACATGTCGATGCTCGGCTGGCTGAGATTTATTTACCTGGACGACATAGGTAACCATTGACCAGGGTTCAGCAGGAACGCCACGGATGAAGCTAGGTACCTACAGACGGTGGTGGCGATGTGCACCCCTCGCACCAATCAAAGGCATATTGCCCCCACCGAGGCGGAATCTTGGGGAGACACTAGGTATTCCACACGCGCATAACTACGGAGTACATAGTGCAATTGACCTGCCTATAGCCCAAAGCGGTTAGCGGACTGCAGCCACCCCGCTAGCGCCGTGTAGGTACTTAGCTGGCTCAGTCACCTTACAAGATACATTCGCCTGAGACGTAGATGAAGACTAGAGTGATCGTAGGTATTGTAATCTTGTGGCGGACTTGCGATAAATGATCATCCGCAGGCTCAAAAATGAAACTGAATATTGACGTTGTTATAGCCCAATTATAGAGTTGAAGACTAATCAGGAACCTCGTCTTCTATAGAAACTCACAGAGAAAAGCCGTGTCGGGCGTGTTTTTACTATCTATGTACTGACTATGTATCTGTGATTGCCACTGCTACAATCATATAGATGCTGCCGCCGGCCTAACTGTATTGCCGCGCCGATATAGAAAATTCAAAGCTATTGTTGGCATCAATGAGCGTGCTTGGCGCCGGAAATTGAGGCCCTGAATTGCTGGCTGCTGTCGCCAGAGGTTGCGCATGAGGCTGAATGCACCGCCAATTTGGCGCTGAAACTTGCCCCCATGATATTGCTCTTAAGCTCGATGTTCAATCGACAGAGGAATAAGTGGCTGGTGATGGCTTTGAGACCTAATTGCAACGGCATTGAGGCCCTGGAACAGCTGGCATCAGGCGCCGCTGAGGCGACCTGTCGCGATAGTTAGCGGTGAGCCTTGCAAAGAAGCAGTGCACTGATCTCTAACGGCCGCTTCCGAGCTCATCTTCAGCGCCCAAATTGCTGTCGGGCTCGCTGTCAAATCGCTTACGGCAGCCTCCTGGCGCAGCCGACTGACAGATCTATCAGAATGGTCATCCTCTGACGGAGGCCAAGAGGCAAGTCGCGCTGGGCTATATCAGTGGCTGTGTTGCGCGTGGAGGTCGCTGCGATGATGAGGTAGATGGGGAGCTCATTTTCAAGTCAAGTAGTCCAAAAAAAAAAAAAAAAAGGTACGTTTGTATAGCGTAAAAGCGAGGTCACGAAGCTGACGATCGACAGATGATGGTAAGATGTGACAGTACCGAAATCTATGTTTTAGTTTGAGCATTCCTATTCGGACAGCATAAAAGTACTAACCGGACAGCATTCTCCATAAATCTCGTGACACTCCCCACTTTTTATGTATCCTTTCGCTCATAGACAGTGTCAAGGAAAGCACACTGTCTGCTCATCAACACCACTCAACAAATTCCACGTTCAAGGCGTTGGAACTGATAAGCCAGCAAGGGCTGTATGCTCGAGCCGCCTTGCCATCAAACTCTGATCCGAGGCCATTAAGACCATGCCGGAATACCTTCACACAAAAATACGGCCTTCCGTGCAGTCATTGCATCTTCCGCTTGATGGCACGGGATGAGTGCCTTAGCATATCAGACGTTTACCCCCGCTGGTGGTTGGTGAAGCCGTTGGTAAGTTTCATCCTAAAACTGACCCAGAAACTGACTAACGATGACTTGAAGGAATATGAACAGCCACTTCTTCGGATCCGAGATCCCGAATACGTCCGTAATCTTCGTGGCCGACCTCGCGCCTCATCGAACAAAAAGGTTACAGTTCCGACCCGCCTTCAAGCTATTGATCAGTCTACACAGGCTTCAGCGTCGCAGCCGACCCTCCCCAGCAGCCGCCCCTTAAAGCCAAGTATACGCCGGGTCATTTACTTCCCACTGTAATTTGGCGAGGTACAGAGGAGCCCAAGAATTATGGAGAATGCTGTTCGATTAGTACTTTTATGCTGTCCGAGTAGGAATGCTCTTTAGTTTTCGAACACGAATGTATCTTGTAAGGTGACTGGGCCACCTAAGTACCTACATGGCGTTAGCAGCGGGGTGGCTACAGCCCGCGTGGAGGTCAGTGACGAAGCCTGGGGCGTGAGCCCGGGTCGAACGGCCTCCAGTGCAGATCTTACCTCTTTGGGTTATGTGCAGGTCAATTGCACTAATTATGAGCGTGTGGAATAATGTCTCCCGGAATCTTGGACTCCCGAGACGATTTGTCAGAATAACGATAGGAAATTGAAAGATAAATACCTAGCACATCAGAGTAAAATTTCTCCTACAGAACTGACGCAGGATATATAAGAGAGGTGTTGCAGTGAGCCTATAGGTGGAGGTACTTGGTACATAGCCCAAGTGTGGATCCCACTCGTGGGACCTCGTGGAATCTGGTAGAATGTGCGTTCTGTGCACGACTCCTTGGAAAGAGTCTTCTACGCCCATTCTGTTAGCCAGATCTCTTCCAGTCAATAGACTCTACATCGATCCTGCATTTCTGTGCCAGAAGAGGGAAATCCGTCAACATAGCAAAAATCGCGACATACACCAAGTGCTGAAGGAATGAGTGTATGTCCTAGGTTTCTCTTCGATGTGCTACGAGAAGCCTATTTTAGGAAGGTCACAGACTCACTCGCTCACGAATCACAGCTCGAGAAAGTGAAAGGTGGCTCAGCAGCTATTCGGACCATTCCCCTGAAATATCGTGGGTTCCATGTGGCGTGAATCGTCTCTAGGTCCCTGGGACGAAGCACGTGAGAGCGTGTTCCGAGAATCGGGGTGGCTTATGTCCATTACCGGCTTCACTGGGCTTATATTGTAGGTACTGAATGGGTTGCGTGGTGGCGATGAAATATGATGGCTGGTAGATGGTTGGTGTATGATTGGGTGATACCTAGATGGCGGGGTAAAGCATGACAGAACAGGTAGAGTAATGTACCTATGTTACTCCGTATGTATGGTGGAATAAAGTACCTACAAGGAAGGTGAGATGATGAAATAGTGATGCTATGATGCTACAACGTGAAGTGATGAAGTGACAAGTCTGAAGAGGAATGGCAGGTGATCATGTAATGACATTATGCCATATGGCATAGGTACACCCCACCACAAGCGAACAAAGCCTTTTCCCCGCACGTTTCAGGGCCCCGTTCAGGCCGTGGTTCGTGGCGATATCCGACATCCCCCTCTTTCTGGTCGGTCGAATACCTAGGTATGTACATTGTACACACATGCCTTACGGAGCACCTTTGTAGATTGTTGCCCCGGAACAGTGAATGAGCGCGCCACGTGAAAGAGGACGTCTAAGCTGTCACATTCACATCATACGCTCTACTACGAATAATCAATCACAGGGCCCTCAACAGGTAAAATAGATTTGAAGTACGTAAGATGAAGGTAGAAATTCTGGAGAGAAAAAAAAAAGGAAGAAACTTTTCTCAACGCCGTTTCGCCCGCGGTTCTGAATCTTATTAAAAGATAAACAAATTTGTGCTAAATATCTGTGGCGCCAGTTGCCCAAACAAAAACTTTTTGTGTCTTTGATTTGGCCCCGTTTTGAAGAGTAGCTCTCAAAGATGATTTGTTTAGCGTCAGGGACGTGTTGACTGTTGACAGAACTTAACACAAGTGAATAGGTGCTACCAACCAACTAGCCAACTCAGTTGTGCATTCATCACCCCTGATGAGATTGTGATAGGAAGGGGTACTCCTGCACTGAGTTGAGCCCAAAAACGTGGTGTTGGTAAGGAATACATTCTCGCCCTTATAGCCAATTGGGGTCTCTCAGAATTACTAGCGTCATGGCGACGGCGAATTTGTTTTGAGACAGCTAGATGTGGTGTCATATGTAGATCCGCCAAGAGAATGGCACATCTCGGTACAGGAAACCCTCGAGAATACGGAGAAAGGGAATAAATATGAGGTTCAGGAACTTAAAAAAAGACTGGAGGTTGCTTGGGGAGAAACTGAGGTTGTTTCTAGGTTGCTTAGTCGGAAACAATCGCGAGTGGCTCATGTATGCATGTCTCAACCGTGCAGACCACTCGTTCGCTCCCTCATGACTTCACGTCGCTTCTTGTCTTTCTCTGTGAGAGGGGATTTGCGTTAGTGTCGTGCGACGGCAACGCAACTCAAATAGTGCAGGTTTCAAAGGGGGGAAGGAACGAAGTAACATACCTCCATCAAAAACCAAAAACTCATGCAACGCCGACCCCGCGGGCACCATGGGCAGCACAGGAACCTTCTTATCCGTCACAACTTCCAACAAAGCCGGCCCATCCGAGTTAATCAACCAGGTCAAATACTCCACGGTATCAGCTGGATTTACCAGACGACGCGACTGGATGCGCATCGATTCCGCCAGCTTCATAAAGTCTGGATTCACCTGATGCGTGTGTGCGTAGCGGTCCTCGTAAAAGAGATTCTGCCACTGCGTTACCATGCCCTGCTCCTCGTTATTCAGCACAATAATCTTGACGCCAATATTGAATTGTGAGGCCGTGGCTAGTTCGGTGAGGGTCATGCCAAAGGAGGCATCGCCATCAATGTCGATGACAAGGGCGTCTGGCTGAGCTACTTTGGCGCCAATGGCAGCGGGGAGGCCGTAGCCCATGGTGCC
>SRPO01000423.1:0-18481 GCA_018360065.1 Claviceps pazoutovae
ACCCCCCCCCCCCCCCCATCTCGGCTTCCAAAGGGGGTTGCCTGCGGGCTGCGGGCTGCGGGCCGCCGACAAGAAGAGCGAGAGAGATAGAGAGAGGGGAGAGGGTGAGGCGAATCTACATACGTACGTACCCTCTACGCATCGACTTGGGAAGTTTGAAGAGGGATAAAGGCTGCATGTTCGCCTCACCCAATCTACAGACTAACGTAACATCAGCTCGCCGAATCTGTTCCTGAATCGGAATTAGCTGGCTGCATCTATTTGACGGAGACGAACGACGCAACACACCTCGCGCGACCAATCGCCACATGCCATGCGCCGCGCGTCGCCAACTACCGGAGTCGACATCTTTTCCCCCCGAACGGCCCCCGAACGGCCCCCGAACGGCGTCATTTTGAGGCTCCAGGATCACGGTTGTCGCAGCGAAAGGATCGCCTAGGTTTGTCGGAATTGAACCTGTGGTTTTAGACAATTCACCTGCCCACGATACATGGGCCGGGAGGACTGATTTGACGACAAAGTCCATCTCTGATCAGTGACGGGGCTGTCTTGCCTGTGCTCTGTGCTTTGCAACACCCCTCAGCGGAACGGGGATAGCACTGCCCGAGATGCTGGGCGGTTCGCTGCGCTCCAGCAGGGCCTCGGTCGTTCTGGTTGGATGTATCGTCTTCGTGGTGGCGTTGATTGGACTGGCCTACAGCCATTTGGAATCGTGGCAGTTCTCCGTCAGGTAGGAGAGCTTGAGCCTTGACCTCTCTTTGTCGTCGTTGTTGTTGTTTTTGTTGTTGTTGTCTTGGGGAATAGGCATTGGGCTTGGCTAACTATGGTTCTCGCGTGCTTGTCGCAATAGCTCGAGCCCGAACTCCAGGATTCCTGACGGCTCGGTGCCGAATGTGAAGCATGATGCGGTTGCCTCGCATGTCACGCCTCAGGACAGCGCGAGCGATCATCCGGTACCGGCCGCTGCGGCCCTAACCACGGACGAGCGATTGCGAGAATTCTACCTGAAGAACATGTTTAAGCCGTCTGTTGCGCCGGACTCGCCTACGTTTAAGCCGCGCGATGCGTTTGAATGGAATCTTACGGAGAAGGCTCGCTGGCAGCAGCCGATGCGGGAAAACTTGTGCATCATCGATCTTGATAATCGGAAGTTTGACGAGGCTGGCCAGGTTTTTGGTCCTGCGGCGATGGACTGGGGTAGTGCACATGGTGTGCATGGGCTGTCGTTGGGATTGCTGAATCACTATATTTACGGTATGTTTGCGTTTAGGGGTAGGGGAAGCGCACTCTATTTCGCGTACCTCGCCCTGGTGTACCACGTTGACTCTTATAAACTCATGATATTTTACATGTCCTCCATCTCCCCCTCACTCCGATTACTTGTTCACCATCCACTGACCTGTGCAGCACGCATCCACGGATACAAGTACTACTACGTCAACATTGTCGAACCCAAAGACCGCCGCGCCTCATGGAAGAAACCCTCCGTCATATCCAAGATCCTTAAAGAACACGACGTCTGTATCTACCTCGACTCAGACGCCATCTTCCGCAACCTCGACCTCCCATTCGAGTGGCTCATGAACTACTGGAAACTTTACCCCGACAACAACGCCATGGCCCTCGCCGTGGACCCTGCCTTTAACTACAACAAGGACAAGTTCGGCAAGCTCTACCTCAACACCGGCTTCATTGTCTCGCAGAATAACCCAACGACATACAAAATCATGGACGACTGGGACAAATGCCCCAACGATAATGGCCCGTATCCAGGGTGCGAGGGGTTTCGCAGGAGCTGGCCCGGACAACCGACCGACCAGGGCGGCTTTGGCACCTACGTGCGGTACAACTACACGGCGCACATTCGGGAGTTGCCCTGTACTGAGGCGAATGGATACCCTTTGTCGGAGTCGACGTGCCATGGTACTTTTATACGGCATTTGTGGACGGGCAAGGATAATCAGATCAAGATTGATGTTGGGCAGCAGTTGCCGGGGCCGTTTCTGAAATTATTCCATGAAGAGTATGTGAGGCAGAGGGGGACGTTTTATATGGAGGAGGCGGATTTGCTTGCGAAGGGGCCTTTGGAGGCGTTGAGGGGGACGAGTTCAAAGGCGGTGTAGTTTCTTCTTGATATGGCCGGGTTGGGGATGGCTGAAGTGGGCTATTGTGAGCTTGGAAGAGCTGCTGTGGTGAAACTGCATAGTGAAGCTACATGGCGAAGCCACATGGCGAAGCTGCTATAGAAAGCTGCCACAAGACCGTTCGTCATATGCACAGCACGGCCGGACTACTTTCTTTGTACCATCTTTTTTTTTTTTTTTCCAGCATCAAAAATCCAGCAGGCGTCTTCTGTTTTGTTCTCCTCCTTTTTCCTCCTATCCTCTTCCTTTCCCTTTCTCAATCTCGTATTGGAGATGCTTATCTGGGGCGGAGTATTCCTGTCATCTCCCAACGACCTGGGCTCGGCAACAACTTGGTTGCACGAAGCCCAGTGGCAACCCAAAAAGCAGTTCCTCTCCTCTCCTTCTGGGCAATGACAGCTTCTGTGTACAATGTAGTTGTGTAGCGTGATAGTGTGTAGTGATAGTGTGATGGAGTATCATGTATGTACATATCGTGTGAGTGTGAGGTCACCGAGGTATGATGGCGTACAGGTAGTAATGCATGACATGTAATCGAACCCACGCGTGTTACCTGCCACCGCCTACATACAGGCCAAGGGAGTCAGGGACTATGACGGTCAAGGCAAGGAGGGGGGGGGGGGGGGGGGGGTCACAAACCATGATGACGAAATACGAGTAACCATGGAGCCCAGCCTCTTTCATGCGCTTCAGCCTTCAATGTTTATGCCTTGGGCGTTGAGGTTGCGGGTTGCATGTTGCGTGTTGCGTATTCTACCCGCACGGGTACCGCATCCGTCTCCAAGTGTGAGTGAGCAAGTATGTACCCCTTTTTTGTGATGGGACTATGTACCCGAACGCACACGCACCGGCACAACGCAACTTGATAAAAAAAACCATCCCTCAACAGCGTCGCAATCGGGGCCAGCCAACCCCTTTTTTTCCTCCTCCCCCAGTCTTGGCCATCGGGATCTGGAGAGAATACCTACCTGACCTTCTCGATGCGATGCAAAGGCCACCCAAGGCATGGCAAGGCAAGGCAAGACAGGGCAAGACAGGACAAAACAGCTTCGAGCCGGAAGGGCAGTGAAAGGCGGTGTCATGTGACACAGTGACAGACCGAAAAGCAGCGTTACGTCGTGAAATGGGGAAGGGGGGCGAAACATCCTCGCCGTTTTTATGTACCTATGTTCATACATACAATGTACATACCTACATTATACATACCTCCTACATACATACCTACAGGCTACATGCCTACCTACATACGTACCAGGTATCGTCCCATGCTCCCCATCGATTGGGTATCCGCCCTTCTCGCATATCGGCTGCCCGCATCGACACTGCATATATGCAATGGGATCGCAACTCTCGATCCAACCAAACCAGTCTTGACATTGGCAGTTGCCAGCGCAACGCCAAAAAAAAACCCCCGCCAAGAAGGCACAACATCAGACGGCTTTTTCTTCCTTTCTTCTTCTTCTTCTTCTTCTTCTTCATTCTTCTTCTTCTTCATTCTTCTTCTTCTTCATTCTTCTTCTTTTTTGGCTGGGGCGAAGGGGAGGGATTCCTCGGCCGCGCCGTTTCTATACCCCCCTTGCGGTTTTGTTTTTCTTTTTTTTTTTGTTGCAGAATCTTCCAGCCTCCATGTACGATCCTTTTTTTCCGAAGGCAGGGTTTCATCTTGGTTCATCGGGCGTGCCCCGGGTGGCCGGAACGGGGCTAACAAGCTTCAACTGTACGGCGCACAGCGCAGGTAAAGCCCGGTGAACCCCACGTTCATGAAAGGGGGCTTGCTTCACTGTGAGCCTGTGAGGTTTGGGACTGAGTCCGACTGACTCACCCCTATCCATCTCTGGGTCTCTGGGTTTTGGCTTGGCGGTGGCCAAGACAAACGAAGAGAACGGACTTGGGGGGTATGGATTCTGGATTCTGGATTCTGGATTCTGGATTCTGGACCCTGGTGTTCGGTCTGGGCAGCCGGTGTGCCTGTTTTGCAGCATCCAATCCAGGGGCAGGGGGACCAGAAGCACAGGGTTCGCCATGTGGTTAAAACTTAAAAAAGAGGAAGCTTAAAAAAAAAACCCCTTGGGGATGGGTATCACAAGCTCTCGCCTTATCTTAATTAAGGGAGGGTTCGAATCTGGTATGTAGAAAACGGAATAAGAGGGGGTGTTCTGGAAGAGGAGAAGGGGGGGCGCAGTGCATATATAGATGGGACGGTTCCTGTCCTCCCACAGGCATCTGTCACTTTTTTTTCTCCCTTTCGTTTTTCTTTTTTTTTTCTTTTTCACATGTCATGATTCTTGGGCATTGTTGGGGTGCCATCGTCATTGGCTTGGCTATCTTATTGCCTGCTTTTGGACCTTGGTGGGCATATAACACGATAGCAGGCAACGACCGGCGTTATTGACGTTTATTGGAAAAACGCGTCGGGCATACGATTACGGAGTTGGAAAAAACTATACATACTACATGCGTGCATGTATGTATGTATATAGCAGCAACATTGCCCCCTCCCTCTGCATGATGATTGATCATCCATGATTCAACAACCCGTTATCCATTTCGACGACCATCATACGCAAAATCCTCATACATCGATATCCCGCTACCTCTTTTTACCTACTCGAGCCTCCTGCAGGCTGCACCTCCGAATAATATAGCAATACCATCATCATCATCAACAACAACATCATCATCATCATCATCATCATCATCATCATCATCATCATCATCATCATCATCATCATCATCATCATCATCATCATCATCATCATCATCATCATCAACACCAACAACACCAACAACACCAGCTACTACTTTCCCTATAATATAACACACACACACACACACACAAAAAAAAAAAAGAGGGCAAAATGTCCACCTACGCCCTCTTCCTCGTCCGCTTCGGCGAAATCCTCCCCTCCCACCACGGCATCTTCATCCAAACCAACGAAGACGGCGTAGGCACCCTCCTCGATGTCCGCGGCGCCGTCAGCGCAACCGGCCGACTCGTCTTCCGGTGCAACGACGAGCGGCTCTCGCGCTTCAAGGTCGCAGAGGCAAAAGGCTTCGTGAGCAGGGCTCAGATTGCGGAACTGCAGCGCATATGTGGTGCGGTGCCGACGCCCGAGTCGCAGTACCTGTGTACGTCTGAAGTAGGATATGCAGTGCCGGCGTGTCGGTGTGGGGAGTGGACGACGTCGGCGTGGAGGGCTGTCGATGGGTCGGGGATTGTGGCGGAGGGGTAAGGGTAGGTAGACTGTAGTTGGAGAAAGGGGGGAGGCGTTGTGTTTGTTGGATGGATTCGTGGGGTTTTGAAGGGAAAAGGCTTTTTTCACTTGGTGTGATGCCGTTGTGCCGTTGTGGCCGATTGTTAGGAGGAGGTCGGATTCTGGAATCGGATCCGGGTTAGGTGCTTTGGCCGTTCGGTGGTCAATACTGTGTACCGCGCGGGAAACAAAAGACAGGCCGCAAAACGCATGAGCAGAACAGGATGCAGCACTGAGTTGTCAAGGCGTATGATGTATACATGCCACATGTCAGGTGCCATGCCGTATGTGGAGGAAAGCTGTCGCACATGAGATATTGATGGCGAAACGGCGCTTGGAGACGCCCACCAGAGCCTAGATAGTAGAGGGTTCCGCGTCGAGTCGTCGACAACCTTCAAGTTTATCTGGTTCGAGATGCTGGCATGAGGGTCTCTGATGTTGCGAGGAAGATTTCAAAGGGAATGGCGTTCGGGCCGGGACGTATTTACGTCATAACGATATGGGCTGCTAGCCTGCTCCAGAGAGGCTTCTGCCACTGTCTGCGAAATGATAATGAATAATGAACTCAAGATACAGCATCTTGAGGTCGTGGCGGTATGTAATCTTCAGCACGTCTCACGTTGCTGTCTCGACAATTTTTCGGGAAATATAAACAATCTTGAGACTGCTGTCTGATGTGCATATCCTTTCCACTTGTCTGGCTATGCTATTCTACAGTATCTTGCTATCGGGCACATACTCCTCGTTTCGTGCTTTGACACGTCTCATACCTTGTGCCTTTAGTGTTCCAGCTCTGAAAGGTACATCTCTCTTATTATACTCCAAAGGTCTTTCTATATCCATTCTCCTTCATCTCGTAAACAGCAGTATATGCAGCACTATCGCACAGCATTGAACACTCTTACATGCGTTCACCGGAATATTAATAATAAAGATCCATTCTACCACGGTCCACGGATGACTCTCTCTCTCTATGCAACTCGTCCACCTTCGTCCGATCCGCCTCCTTCATCCTCCATCCTTCATCCTGCATCCTTCATCCTCCTCGTCCACCTCGTCCACCTCGTCCACCTCGTCCACCATCCTTCATCCGACACGTCTGGTAGTCCGGCCGTCCGGCCCGGCGGCCCCCCGCAGCCTGCTTCAAGTTGCCAAAGGCCCAAAAAAAAAACACCCAAATCAGTACATACCATCCCCCCTCTCATACATCGAAACCCTCATCCTCCCCCCACAAAACTCCGTCCCATTCCCCAGACACAAAAACCCACACTCCGCATTCGATACATTCCGCCCCGGCGCCGTAAGTCCCCCATTCCCCCCATAATTAACCGTGTTCCCACACCAGCACTCCCGGCCATACTCAACACCCGCGTAATTATACTCCCAGCACGTCTGCAGACACATATGAATCGTCATATTCACATGATTGAGGATCTGCGTCGCAAGGAGGCGCCCCCGGCTCGGCTCCGCTACACAAGCCAGGTACGTAAAATTCGCGTTTCCATCAGAGATGACTGGTCCTGGAGCCGGTGCCGGTGCCGATGCCGGTGAGACTACCTCGACTGGAGAATTCGTCACGTCGGGGTACTTTCCACCCTCTTGACTTGAGCTGGCAAAACGCGTCGTCGGGAGAGGCGTGGTCGTCACGGGGGGGGAAGTCGATGCAGAGATTGAGGATGCGGGAGAGGTATCACCAATCTTGTATAGCTCGAGACGGACGCCCGCGCCGCAGTACTGCGTCTTGTTGCCTGGACACAGGAATTTACAGTCGGCTTGGTTGGCTGCCTTGACGCTGCCGGGTTGTAGGGCGCGGCCGCAGTAGCATTCACGTCCGTACTCGACGCCAAAGTATGTGAGGCCGTCGCAAATTTCGGCACATAGATCGAGGGTCATGCTGTCGTTTGTGCGTATGCGGTCTCGCAAAGCATGGCCCCTTGTTGCTTCGGTCCAGCAGCCTTGATAGACCCATTTGCCGATCTCGGCTCTCCTGTATGGCCCGTTCGGGGGGTGAGTTGGGGTTGCGGGCGTGGGCGACGAGCCCAGAGGGGTTGTGGTTAGACTGTCCAGGCCAGATGTCAGTGTCGTTGTTTGTAAATATCGGGTGTCGGCTGTGACGGACGTGGTAGAGGACCAGTTACCCTGGTACATGTATGCATTCAGACGAGATGGCCCACCGCAGAACTCGGTCGAGTTGTCGTTGCAAGTCATTTTGCAATCCGTCATTGGCGCGGACACGGCCCCGGGACTTAAATCATTGCCGCACCAGCACTGCGAAGTGGTTAGTGAAAGAGCGAAAAGGAGTGATGGGAGAGGAGATGGGAGGGAAAAACAGGGCAAAAGAGGGATAAAAGGAAAGGGACCAAAGAATGTAACAAAAAGGAGTTCAGGGAATTCAAGAGATACAATGCGAGGCAAAAATGAAGAAAAGAAAAAAAAAAAAAAAAAAAAAAAAAGAAAGAAATCGGTAGCCCGTAAAGGCACAGCAACTTACTTCACCCCCATATTCAATCCCCGCATACAAATACCTCCCCCCCTTACAAGCTTCCACACAATCCCTTACAGTTTTCTTCTCAACACCCTTCCCATTCGGCAAAGCCCTCCCGGTTGTCGCCTCCGTATAGCACCCAATACTCGCATACCCAGATACACCTGGATTCACAACCGGTCCCGTCGGAGGACCCGGCCGCGTCGTATTCCCATCCCACTTCGCCGAATCCGCAAAAAGGGACATATACGCCCCATCGTTGCCCACAGCCCCATTTCCTCCGCAAATCTGCTTCAAATCGCCTGCGCAGTAGTAGTTGCAGTTGGCATCGGGCACCTTGATAAGCGGGATCGTGTTGCCCGCCCAGCATTCCCGGTGGTATTCCGTTCCGCAAAAGGTGTAGCCCTTGGTGAAGCAGGCCTGGATGCAGGCCGCGCTGGTCATGGTGTCGGCAGCTAGAATCTGAGAAGATAGTTGCCGGTTGGGTGTGTTGTCCTTGTAGCAGCCGAGATAGGAGAATCGGCCTAGGCCGTTGGGCAGCAAGGGAGGGGCCTGTTCGGCGATGGCGTTGCAGAAGAAGTCGATGAATTGTTTGCCAGAGGTGGCGTCGTTGGTGTTGATGGTCCATCTCGCTGTTCCGTTGTATGGCGCCGTGTTCCATTGCGCGTAAGGCACATTGCAGATGAGTGTCGCGTTGGCGCTCTCGCCGGGTGCGAGGGAGGTACCCTCTGCGAGATCGACCTGGTTCAGGGCCCGGACAAGTCCTGCGACACCAAACGGGGGCTTCGAGACGGTCAGTGAGAGAGGGACGCCACCGGAGGGAGCGGCGTTGGTGACGCGGAAGCTGAGCGACTTGGAGTTGTTCTCGGTCACGTTTCCAAATGTAAAGGGGGTGCCGGCCGTGTAGTTGACCCAACCATTGCCGTCTGGGGTCTGGAACTCAAATTGCGCCACGGCTCCGGGACCAGCGGACGCGGCCACGGAAAATGTGCCATTGCCGCCATTCGTCACGACCTTGATGTAGCAGGAATAGGTCCCGCTCTGCGATGTATCAAACCGAATGTTGATGCCGGTCGCGTCCCTGGGCTGGATCGTGGTGGGGATATTGTCGACTGTGAACTTGCCCACCGTCAAGGAGCGACTACCATTGCCAGCCTTTCCGTCCCAGGCCTGGAAAGGCCCATCCGTGCTGGTGGTGGAATACAGCACCGACTGAACGGTAAGTAGGCCGTTGCCTAGATTCGACGCGAGAACAGTCTCCGTCACCCCTTGGGGATTCTGCCCGACCACAGCCTTGTTGAAGGTCAAAATGATGGGGCTGACTTGGAAGAGCGGCCCCGCGCTTTGTCCAGTACCCGTAAGACGAGCGTGGGTGCTGCCGCTGTATCCGCCTGCACCGTTCGTGGTGTCGATGAGGATATCGTTCGACAACAACCCGACGCTGGACGGGGAGAACACGGCATTGACGGTAAAAGTATCATCGGCATCCATCTGGAGAGGAGTGGTCGGCAGGCCTGAGACAATAGCAAAATCCTTACTCTTGCCATCGTTGAAGTCGACTTTCGTGACAGTCAGGGGAATACGCGCTTTGCAGGTGACCGCCTTGGTCACGCTCTGGCCTTTGACGTTGACGGGTCCGAAATCGACGGGCGAAGTGCAGTTGAGAGGAACGTTGACGGGCGAGCCAAAGCCGTACAGATAGCCTTGGTTCGTGCCTACGTAGACGATTCCGTTGCCAAAGACCGGTCGGGCAAACTTGTTCACGCCCGGAATGTTGAAAGATTGGATCATGTTGAGACTACCGGCTTTGGGCACGGCGTCGTATACGCGAAGTCCAAGACCCTGTACATCCGAGATCCATAACAATCCCGTGCCATCCTGGCCGTTGAGTGAGGTAGTCGTGCCGTGGCTGACGCCAAGAATGTACGCATTCTTCTCAGGGGTCTCGGCGACCTTTGTAAACGTCGGCTTCCCGTCGCTGCAGGAGAACTTGAAAACAATGGACGGGTGCTGGATGACGTTGATGTAGATGTACCCACCTTCCAGAGGGTAGACACCCGCGCCAGCATAGACGGAGTTCAGGTTTTCGTAGACAAATATGACGCGATCCAGGCCGTCTTTGCCGTTCTTGTACCCACCCAAGTCGTCCAAGTTGAGGAAATACGTCTTGCCACTCTTGCCCGTCACAACGCCCATCCTCTTGACGGCGCCGCATGAAAACTGGCTGGGGAGGATCTCGAGAGGACTAGTTCCCAGGTCCTTGTCCGCACCGTCCAACGCGCGTTTCTCCCATGGCATGAAGAAATCAACCAGTCGAAGACTACCATCGGGATTGATTGTCATGTGCAGAGCGGCTTCTTCCAGCGAGGTCGGAGGATTAAAGCCACCGACTGGTACATCTGCCAATTGAGAAGCGTAGCCATTTCCGGTAGCAAGGAACACGGAGCCCTTGTCGTCCGAGGCAATACCACCGCCAGACATCCAAATCCCACCACCTGCCACGTTATTTGGGACGCCTTTGCCTTCGGTAGCCCATTTCTCCACAATCTTCCCGCTCGTCTTTTCCCAGCCAATGATCCAGCCAGTGAAGTTGTACTGTACACAGTGGGACGCAAACCCGGCATAGATAAAGTTGCCTGTGTGTAGAAGACCCGGTCGCTGGTGGTGAATTCCGCCCTGGAACATGCGGTCCCCGGTATTGCTGGCGATGAGGCCCTCGAGATCAACGGGAAAGTTGGGTCGCTCGGACAGATCGTTCACGTTGAGCGCGTGGATGTAGTATCGGCCATTGGGCTTGCCTTGAGCGCCTGCCACTGACTGGTCGAGGTAGGTCTTGGCTGTCAGGTACAGCGTGTCGGTGGCAGGATCAATCACGCCCGTGGCGGTGATGCCGACAGTTGGGTTGACGTCGACGCAGCCGTTGAGATCGGCGGTAAGAAACGGGATGTGAAGGCTCCGTGATGTGACAATCTGTCCCGTCTTGGCGTCGAGTTTGTATACGTTGTTCTGCGTCGTCGCCACGTAGACAAACTGCTTGTCACTGCCGCTCGGAGTATACACAAGCGGTTGCGAAAAGATTTGCTCAGCCCGACCACCGAATATGCCGGGGAACTTGGTTCGAAACAATTGACCGAACTGATTGCTAGCAACAATCGCCGGGTCCATGTTGTGGTTCCTAACAAAGGCAAAGTTCTATCCATCAGCTATTGTCAAGGTCCGACAAGAGGCAGCAAAAAAGGTGAGGAAGATCTTCAAACTATAGACAGTCTCACAAACTGCCTCATTCCTAAATTTCGACTTACGTCTGATAACCGGTTCTGGAGTTATCGCCTCCCCAGGTAATGGTATCTGTGTCAGCGAGGCCCGCGGCCAGGCCCATGAGGGTCGCGGCCGTGGCCAGCAGCGCTCGGAGAGCCATTTCGACAACGACGATGGCCTTTGGTTCGTCGAGTCGAAGAAAGAATCTTGTTGCGGAGTGGACGGTGAAGACACACGCGACTTCAAATCGGACGGGACTCGGGAGACCTTAGATCATAGTGTTATGTATGTACAAAACGACCAGGCTTCCCGCGACTCATGTTACAACAAGCTGATGACAACCTGCTGCCGCGGCTGCCAACCCGAAAGGGTCTCTGTGTCATTCGGGGCGATTTGTCTTGGAAAAAACATTTCGGACTTGGCAGCAGCTGTCGGGCGTGTCGATAGTACAGACTTCTTTTCCGAGCGACGTGGACTGGCTGGATCTGGTCGCCTTGGCGTCTACTATCCTGGGAGATCGCCTCTGCTGACCAGGGGTGAGACCCTGTCTCGACAAAGAATCTCCGGCCATTGGGGGTTTCTTTGCATTATGGAGGGGTTGGCGTTGCCGAATTCGTCCTCAAACCCTGGTCGATCGGGCGATACTGTCGCATTTCGGCTTCTGGATGCAAGGCACAGGATAGGAATTCGAGGGAATGCCGTAATGGAAGGCGAGATGACGACGCAGAGTGTGCGAGGATTACGAAAGGGGAGAGGGGCAATGGCAACACAAGAAGCCACTCCGCTGCAGCTACATATTTTTGTCTTGTCACTTCTGAGTCTCCCCTCGCGTCTCTTTTTCCCGCGTGGTCGCAACGAGGTCAGGTCAGATATTGTGGGGTCGTCTCGGACACACAACCCGTACGAGTTGTAAGCACGGGTCAAGTACCGGGCGTCTCTGTGCCTGGACGTGGCGCACATGTGCACGTGGGGCTTCGAATCGGTCCAATAGCTGCTCGTGGACAGATCCAACAAACTCGCCCCACCCCTGTCCAAGTTTCCTGAACCCTGCTTTGTGGCTGCTTCTCCTTGCAGGCTCAAGCTGCAGCTACCAGCGACAGAGATTCAGCCATCGTCAGCTTGCTCTTTGTGCTATGTATGCGTCTGACTTGATTTGGCTAGGTACTCAATTTTTGACAAAGAGGAATAAATATCTATCTCCTCCCAGCAGGCTAAGGATCGAATAGATGACAATATTTCGCAGTCTCCTTTCTCCAAAGTCCGAATGACCTAGTCTCAGGAACAATCTACCGAGTCGCACCGAAGCTGTCGACCCTGAGCATCTCCGAATCGCTCAGGCAAAATTGGGCAGAGTTGACGTGATGTCTCGCACAAGGAAGGAATTCGGTGAGATCAATTGTGAATATTATCCGGATTCCGTACCAAAAGAAACTGGGAAACGCGCGTACGCGCACCGAGTGGCAAGCGTGGCAATCCATGTGTGCCTTGCTTCGTTCAACTTTTTTCCCGTCATGTGGGCACATTTCCAACGACGGTTGCGTGACCAAGCATAGTGACCACAGCATGACGGGAGATTGATATTAGCTAGGCATCTCGCATTGACTAAGTCATCGATCTTGGTCCGGGAAAGTTGAAACCTCGTACTGTAGTACCGACAGTCTGTCTCGTACGAATTAACATTGAGCTTGAGCTGAAACAAGCTCCGCGTTCGAGACGGCTATGTACGGCCACCAAATCTCTTTTTGCCTCCCGCATCTAATCCCGAACTTCGAAGTTCAAACCAAGACTACTACAATATACACATTGACTGCTTGCAGCTTGAGCCTCCAGGACCGAGGAAACGCCACATCCCTCTACTCAGCCATGCGTAATGCACTGTGTGAACATGGGTACTGCATTGTTCCGTTTCTTGGCGCCCTACAATCCTTCATCTCCGCGATCTGTGTTTGCTTGTACAACTGAACTTATAACCGGCGGGACGGCTCCTACGGCCTGCCTACGGAGTACCTACATAGCACTAAGCAGACCTCACCCACCTGCAAGTTCGCCTTCGAGTTCGTTGTGGTACTTGGATGCCCGATCCTACATAATGCATTAGGCCTTCGTCAGCAAAGTATCAGGCCTCGATCCCATTTTTTTCGCTGCGAACGGTCTCGGTGCGACGGATATTGATCCCATATGACTTGAAAGTTGAACATCATTTGCGAAACACAAGAAAAAAAAGGATTAATCATCCGCAGGCCGGTCGAGTCGAGTCGCATCAGTGGCGTAATCCGCCTCGTGAGAGGTGGCATATCCTGATTAGACACGGCGCTGCGACAAGACGCGGCTCAGATGAATTTGTCACGACTGGATTGATCATTGCCACAAGACAGAGCCCGGTCATGGAAGTGCATGAGAACACGGGAATGCCTAATGCCAAATGGCGATATGGACGTGTCTAGAATCTAGATAGCCAATTACCTATTGTGAAACATGGTCTGATAATAAATTCGCCGTCGCGCCCCGCGACGATGCTTGGTCAATTTTCTTACCGCTTCCCGGTTCTACTTCACGATCCGGACCTACATGGTACTCATCTATCTCTTAGCCCGACAAGAGAAGAAAGCGTTACTACAGCAAAGCCATTTTCCGGTCGATTTACATGAGGGTGTACAATAACGCAACAGCAGCAATGACTTGCCAGTGCCGCAGCATCAAGATGTAACACATGTCAGAACCAGACTGCGGTGTAGCCCTAATGAAAAACCTCCGTGTCCATGTCACCGTTAACGGTTATACAGTATTCGTCACTTGCACCAGCGGCAAATGTTGCCTGCATGGACGCATTCGGCATGCAGCACGCTAGAATACATATCTATGAACTCTTCACATCAGCCCCGGGGAGCCCTCTAAAAAGACCACAAATCGCCACTTTGGCCATCTTGGACCACCAGTGATCACACGCAATAAATTCAGTTTGACATACCAAGGTTTTTCCGCATGATAGAGTCGCGCAATCGGGAACAGTATAGTCGTCGTCACTCGTCGAACGGGGCAATGGAATGGCGTACGTGGACGAACGTATATTGACGCGACGCGATGCGACCAAAGGTGAGGAGGATTTGCGTGCCTTCGAGCCACCAACTTGAGCTGTTCATTGTAAGAAGAAGAGAGATTGTCCCATTTCATTTCTCTATCGTCGTGGTAACATGGCCGTTTTGCAAATGTGGAACAAATGCAACGTGGAATTAGAACTTAGTGCGTTTTGCTAAGGAGAAAAAAAAACATCGCATAAAAATTGAAAGGAATAGGTAGCTCTTACCTTGCTCTAACCTGTAAAGAAACAAAGAGATCCAATCCAGTAGGCGCTCGCCGCCTCGCCTTTCTTTGCCGTTTCCGTACATGTCTAGGTAGTTCATGGTCTCATCCTCAATGGGCGGTGACCTCGCGCAAAAGACAGCAAAGAAACGAGACGGACTTAAATCCATGTTTTTACCCCATAAATAATTACACAATCGCTCCACTTGGCGCTCGGGTTGTTTTTTTAAAAGCGTCCGCCAGCCCGGTTCTCGGTATAAAATTAGCGCACTGGAAACGAATGCGGCAAGGTGGCTACACGCATCGCGTTTGACTCTTTGCATTCGTTCCTGCATCACGCAAAGCCCACTCTCACTTCGATGTGGTGCATATGTACTTCTTCTCAGCATGGCTATTGCGAGATCTGTACGGCTTCGCGACTCGATGTGAGTCGGATGAGAAGCGTTTGCCTCTGAGTGGAGATTGGGGAGATAAGCCTCCAAGGGTCATCTCGACTTGACTGCGTATCTACTGAAACCAGCATGGACGCAATCTCATCTGCAGACTGCTCGTCTACGTTACAGTATCTGGCATTGGCCTGCCAAGCCATCTCCGTGCTGCAGATGCAGCATGCCATTCGTTCGGCCGAGTTTCACGCATCGCAGGAACACGCGAAAGATGCGAGACATGAGCGAGGTGACTCACTTCCAAGTTCCGGCCCAGCACGAGGAGCGTGTCGCGTGCATCCCTGATCAATCGACCGACAAGACCCGTTCAAAAGGTCACCAAGACTTCGAGTACCTATCTTCGAGCCATGTAGGGTACAACGCATACGAAGTGGTGAGCGTTTGATGAGAAGTTTGCTGTCGGCTGACGCGGGGTGCGAAAGGTGAAGAAAAGGCATTTGTCCTCCCACAAATTCTCCAATTCTGCATCTGTCATCATCTGTGCAACTTTGTCACTGCATGTCGCCAGTCGGTTCGGCCAATCGCTGCCCGATACGGCGTTTGATGACATGTGTTGACGACTTATCACATTGGCAGTTTCTTACATTAACACGTCGCGTTGTGCTATTCTCTTTTTGACAACTTGGTTTCTTTCTAACTATTTACTGCCATTTTTCTGACATCTCTCCAGACTTTTACGTTTCTACTTTCTTACCTCTGTGCAATCAGGATCACCATCCCGATCTCGTCGATCATGGATCAGCAGAACGATATCGATGCCTTGCGTCAAAAACTCCAGGAGCTAGAGCGACAGATCCAGGAAATAAAGCTGCAGATCCAGCCGAGAAAGCGACAGACCAAGAAGATAAGCTGCGGGACAAGACGATAAAGCGACGGATCTACAACGAACTACACCGGGGGGGGGGGGGGGGGGGGGGGGCAGGGGCACAAGAGAGAGCGACAGGCCGACAAGAAGCACGAGAAGGCGTTGCAGCAAGTCCAACAGAAAGACAGCGCAACACAAGAGGATCAGGAGCAGATCAAGATGCTCAAGCAGCAGACAGAGGAGATGGACAGAATTTTGCAACCCACAAACTTTTGCGAATTCCTCATCGCATACCAGACCTCCTCCATGCAGGCCCTTGACTCCAACGTCACCCAAAAGAATTCATCCACGGCCATAGACAGCATAATGCAATATTATCAGAAACAGACACAGGAAATCAAGAGAATACTACTGGAACCCACAACGTTGGACGAGTACATTAAGGAATGGCATGCGTCTACGTTCTCCAAACTGACAATTCACTTGGATGGTCCTCAAAAAGATCCGTCCACGGCCGAGATACTCGGTAAATGGCAACCAGAAACGTTGAAGGAATGGACCACCTTTCTTAGCGAGCAAAGGCTCATTCTAAACCAAGTCTTCGATGTTCTTTCCCCAGAAGTACGCAAGCTCTTTTGTCGAGTAACCATAAGAGACAACGGAGACAGCGTTGGGCCAATAACAGACGAGTGGGATCTCCAAGACTTCAGCCGTCGCCACATTGAGACTTCGATGAGGATCATTATGAGGCACCTGCAATCAGTGGACACGCTTGGCAGAGTCTTTCGAATCGACTGTCAAATTGATTTCATGGTGCATCCTAGACACGCAAACCCTTTAGGAATCATGATTCAATCATCAGATCCTAATGTACCGATTATCACAAGGTTTTGCCTCTGTGAGGACCCCTCAGTCTCATTAGACTTGAATACTCTACTCTACGTGTGGGAGCCAAAGGTCCTGAAGATCTAACCGTTCAAGACCTACGTGCGGCACTCTGGCCCACGAGCAAGTTCGGGGCAGCGATATTCGCGACGGAAGGCCCGGCCGTAGATGATGTCTTGCCGTCTACAGCAGCTGCAGAGAAGCGAGTCCAACACGCCATCATAGAGACATATAACAAGATGATGGACAGTTGCCTCGAGTACGGCATTATCACCACGGGACAGGCCGTGGTGTTTCTACATTTCAACTGGGACGATCCGAAAACCCTACATTATCATTTAGCGGAGCCACGTCTTGACGTCGCGCTAGGTCCCGAAGAGGACGCCACGCTCTTAACAACCCTCGGTCAATACATCGCATTCACAATAATGGCGATTACGAAAAGTTCCAATAAGCCCACGCAGAAGCAGCGCCTTCAGATTTGCAAGACACTTCCGAAAGTGGGTGTTCCCTCTGTACTAGTGTCTTTACCTGACGATGGCGACAATGCATCAAGCTGCTCGTTTCAGACAAGGGAAAGCGACACAGAGAAACAGGGCCAGAAAGACGACCAAAACATCAGAACAACCCGAAGCAATGAGGGCGCGCAGGATCTACCGTACTGCACCCAGAAATGTCTTTTGGGACTCGTCCGAGGCGAATTTTTGGACCCCGCGTGCCCCAACATGGCGCTTCACTGCCATGATAGAGAAGATGAAGCCGGCCATATTGAGCGCCATCCCGTCGATCATGCAGAGTGGCTACGCCTACTAGGTGAACAATTCAAGCATTCTATCGATGTAGGGATCACATATCAAAAAGTCTTTGGTTCAATGGGCGCGATGTTCAAAGTAATCCTCTTAGCGTATGGTTACACCTTCATCAGCAAGGGCACCCGCGTCGAACACGCTGAGAGTCTCCAGCACGAGACCGATGTCTACGAGCGACTAAAGCCCATTCAAGGAGTGCACGTCCCCGTGTTCCTCGGAACAATTGATCTGCAAACCATGGACAAGGACTACTGGATTTACTTCGGTACCTACGTGGTGCACATGATCTTCCTGTCATGGGGCGGACATCCTCTCAAGCGGGACCTGATGAACACACTCGAGATCCCCTGGGTAGAGAGGGCCGAGCAAGCTCTACAGGCTTTGCATCACGAAGGGGTATTGCAGCGGGATGTGGAATGGAGTAACATCTTGTACAATGCTGAAGTAAATGGTGTCATGCTGATCAACTTTGACTGCGCTTGTATGATTGGCAAGTCAACACCTCAAGGACAAGACACGCCCGAGGAGGAGGAAGAATCCCGAGGAAGAACGAGAGAGAAGCTGTGTTTCTCGTTTTCGGAAGAAGAAGAAGATCTTGCTGCCTGTGAACTGAGCGAGACAGGCGATGCTATACTAGAGGTACTCGAAGAATAGATTAATTAGTGCCACGACGTCTGTATCTATATCTTAATCTTTTACCATTTATTTCATCCTGCCTGGGCATCCTTGCAGATCACGTTACGCAACCCGGTTTCCGGGCGGAGGTGTACCGTGTACGAGGGGCTGAGACGTCTCCGGCCTCCTCGGACGGTGGAACTCGGCACTTAGACGGGAGAGAGCTATTTGGAACACTGAGCGAGAAGGTTGATGTTGGCTTCGTCTGTCGCATTATGTTGCATTTAGCCATGGTGTGAGGGTACAGACTACATGAGTAAGGATGATGGTACTCCGTACATTCACCCTAAAGGTGTGGGGCTCGGATAAGGCTTCGAGCAAGCACCAATTGTTTAGTCGGGTTGCATCTTGGTTGTTAGACGTCAGTGTCTCTTCTTGGTTGGCATGCGATCCGGTGGGCCAGAAGGTTCTAGATGGTTA
>SRPO01000424.1:0-18455 GCA_018360065.1 Claviceps pazoutovae
GATCAAGGGGAGCGCCCACGCGGGAGGCTCGGCGTCGGCCATCTTGCTTACCGATGTCACGTGACCGCTGCAGACTCTGCACAGCCAGGTACTTGGCTGTGCCCCGGTGGCACTCTTTCTTCTTTTCCTCTCTTTTCTGCTCCTTAGTCTATTATTGAATAGAGCTTCATCGCCGGTTCCCCCACTGTGCCCGCTGTGACCAGCCGTGACAAGGCCCTATACCACTTGAGAGTATAGCTGTAAGACCTATCGCACTGACAGCTAGGGGGTGTATCGCAGGGTATATAGGGGTAAACAAAGCACATCAGAGTGGCCAGACGGCTGCGCCCATTCTTTTGTGCAAAAATATCGATCTCAACTCCGCAGGTTGTATTGGAATTTGAAGCATGTTGGGTTGCAGTGCGGGTATGTATAACAGCACATGCATGAACCGCTTTCAAAGCCCCCACGATGCCAAGCGCGCTACAGCCTACAAGTAAGTATACGGACTCCGGAGTACGTAAGTGCATATGTGGAGCGATCAGAATCACAAATCTACCGATCGATACGTTGCGGCGTCAATCATCATGCACATCTCATGTGTCAATGGTCTGCTAGGACTACGGAGTGATGGGCAAGTTTGTGAAATGGCGGTGGATGGATTCTGATTCGATTTAGCGGTGTTTGTTGAGGCAGGGTCTGTTTTCGAGGGGTCATTTAAGAGATTGATTCTACCAGAAGGTGTGTGGCTGGGTACGCAATTATCGAGAAGGACACGCCATGGGAGATCTGGTGAGCCTCGTGGAACGTGCCTGGGTTTCATCGCGGACAACGAGGCGAGTTAGGGCCCTGCGAGGGCTACCCGGGAGGAAGAGGAGCGAACCATTGTCGGGTGATGACAGAAGATCATGTTTGCATACGCGAAGGGTTGTCTCAAGCGGCAAAGTTAAAGCAAGTTCACGAGTTAACTTTCTACATAACAGCGAATGGAGAGAGAGACGTCCATGTGTACATAGTTCTGTGGCGCGTGTGACGGTTACCCGTAACTGCTCTGTCCGTTGTTTGCATGCACCTATATATCCCGCACTAAGCTGAGTTCCTACCAGCTTAGTGTTCTGACCTTTTGGTCGGGTCGGTAGGGGTATCCGATTCCTCACAGCGGGCAGACACGCCGCGACTTGGGGGAGACGATGCTCTGTGTGCACTGTGGGCAGTCACTGTAAAACACCTGACACCTGTCAGATAACTGCATCGTAACAAAACGATAATATCTGTTTGCACGCAGGTGACCATCAAGTCTTTAAAACCAAAGAACATGAAAGTTGTAAGTAATTGTGAGACGTCATCTTGGTGGCCTAGGCGAAAAGTATTAAGCAATTTGGGGGCACATGGTGGGTGTATATTTGACTGAAGAGCTAAGTTTCCCAACTTGTGGGAAAGTGGGAATACTATGTACATAATCGGCTGGCGCGGCCGTCACGTGATGCGGCTGCCAGCACGAGCAATGGCTTATTCCTCAATAAAAAGTGTTGTTTCAAGGTTTGCAATATTTAGAAGGTCTACGTGGGTGAGAAGTTATGTAGGATTCGCTCTTTCTTGTCCTGGACCGTGACAGAGAAATGGGAGAAGCTTAATGATTGCATGTTTGTAATAACGTCCTTGGGACAGCAATCTTGTACGAATTGTGTGGTGGCAATCACAGACGTTTAGGCATACAAAACAAAACCTGCAAACACATGCGTACTTCCATGCTAGATAAGCGACTCAAAATGTGCTGGTCATGGGCTTCAATCATATGGCGTGGGTGGTCTACATTTTCTATGTTTGTTCACAGCATTATTCAGGCGCGAAGGCGTGATTTGGCTCATGGTTCGCTTGAATCATCGAATCTGGACTATGACACATCTACAGGCGCGGCAATGGCTTCATGGAAAACAGTAGCACGAAACGGATATTAGAAGCGCGTCAAGGGCTCATGAGTCATTATACAACAATGGCATGGTGACGGTCAACCCACTGTTTGAGATGGAGATGCTGGCTTTGCATCTAGTTAGGTGGTGCTGGGGAGGTCCCGTGCCTGCGATTGATGCAGCTTTGCGACCATACAAAAGCAGTTTGCGAGTGAAACCAAGCAGAGAGGGCTGGCGTACATCGATGCAGTGGCACGAGGCTTGAATAGCACGAATTACATCATGTTATTGGAACAGAGGATTAATCCGCATATCCTAGCCTCCATAGCGTTTTCACCGCCGTATTCCCACTCTTCATGCGAGCACACATCTGATGCACTGCCATGGCCCATGAGTAACGTCCTGTTCTCATAGCCTTGGCTACCTGCCCACCAGCTAACCGAAGCCGAATCGAAGAAGGCCAAGTCGTGAGCAAATCAAACACGCCTCTTTGGAGATGACGCATAGTAGTATTTTCGCTGGAAAGTGATAGTTTATTGGTATCATTCTACTTTGGAAGTGTAAAACTTTTGCCTCGAAACTCCTCTCCAGCGTCCTGTGTCGAAGTAACCTCTCTAAACCAAGGACAGCTTGTTGGCAGCAATGTCCAGGGCATCCACATCGGGCGTCAGGCGGCAGTAAGCCTTCTTCTTGCCGTCGGGGCTGTTTACCGATATTAGCTCGCTGTCTCTCTGGACTATTCATTGCAGGAGTTCAAATCGTACCGGATCAGGGTGTTGATCTTGACGCAGTCGATGTCGTAAAGCTTCTTCAAGCTGGTCTTGATCTGGGCCTTGTTGGCGCGGACGTCAACGATGAAGACGAGGGTGTTGTGCTCCTCCATCTTCTTCATGGCGCTCTCGGTGTTCAAGGGGTGAACAATGACGCGGTGAGCATCGAGACGGGGCTCGTGGGCGATGGCCTTGCGCATGTACTTGGGCGATCGGGACAAGACCAGAGTCTTAGGTCGGTGGAAAGACGTAGACGTGCGAGTCTTGACATGCTTGCGAGCATGGGACTGTAGCCAGACACGTTAATACCAGTCACGACAGGTTTGCGGCGGAGGAGGGAAACCGCATATTAGCAGAGACAAAGAAAACCTACGCCTTTCAGAACAGCCTTGGCAGCATCCTGGGCCTTCTTGGAGCCGGCTGCGAACAACGATGGTCAGCAAACGCCCTTCATACTGGAGATGAGGACTCGCAAAATCTGCTGCTTCCTGTACCTTTTGTCGCTTTGGGGGCCATTTTTGCGATGCGAGGTCGTCTTGTCGCTGTTGTTGTCGCGAGGGATGGTCGGCGTGGTGTTGATAGCACAAAAATGTTTGACGGGCAAAAGTACTTTTATCGTGTGGAGACTGAGCACCGGAAAATTCGCCTGATAACGAATCGAGATGGCTTAGGGCTTGAATCTGGTTTTGTGGACTAATCACGTGAGGAAATTCGCGGATCTGGCGCTACGGAAGAATGAGCTGCCGAGTCAAATTGAAACTACATACGTCATGTGACCGGCGCGTAAGTTGTAGAAAAGATTGCACAGTGCGTTATTGGCGCAGACCAACAGCTGCGCATCTCTTCCGGTGTGCTCCGAGCGACAACTCAAAGATCCTCAATTCTTCACTTCCGGATTGACTATGGGCAGCGTGAAAACTTTTCCAGACACTTTTTCACTGAGCATCAAGTCTCGGCAGATTTTCTACCGGGATTTAAAATAGCATATGTACATATGTTTGTACCCAAGTTGATCGCATCAGCCACAATCACATCTACGTTTCCATGTAGCTCTCGACCGTCAGGCTGAGGCTGCAGACATGCCGTGACATCCTTGCCGCACGCGACACTCACGCGACAAGCCTGGACGACAACATCCTCCATGGACCATCGCGATTCCCGACGCCTTGTAGTAGCTTCAGCCGACGCGTCCGACACAGCCCAATGTAGTTTAGACAAGAATACCACATGCTCAAACAAGGAAGACCTGGTACCTGCGCTATGTCCTGGGCGATGGAAGCAATGATGCAGCGAGAAGGGGCGTTAAGTGTAATGTGTTTTTTTTTAGCAAGTCAAGTCAAGTACGCCTGTTCTTTTGTGCAACAGATCTGAAGAATTATGTAGGCGCGCTGCCTTGATAGATTGTCGTTCGAGAGCAAATGAGCTCTGATCTCGGAGAGGAGGGCCGGGCGGTTGTCCCCACGACGCCACGCGGCACAATTTCTCCCAAGAAGGGTCCAGAGGGATATCGGGGTTTGTCACAGTCGCATATGTACTCTCTTTACTGTTCGTATGGATGGATCATCTCCGTATGTCTGCCGGAGCGTCATTGGCGTAAGAATTGACAAGATCGTCACGTACCTACTGGCCGTGCTTGGGCTAATCTACATCACAAGCCTGGTGCTTCGAAAAAAGCGCCATGGCGGCAACGTGAAGCCAGTTGCTATCGTGTCCAAAGACAATGAAACAGGTACTATTTGGAATCGGTTCATCTCTGTGGTACTCCTACAGCTTGGCCAGGTAGCTGTATTACATGATGCAGCGTTGTACGGTTCTCAGTAACGTGTCTTGCAGCGTGTAAGCCATGACATCGCGGTGCAATTCTCCCAAGTCGGATGCAGACGCGACCGCCCGAGGCGTTGCAATGTTACACGGCTAAGAATACACTGTCAGCCCAGTGACATTATCGACATTGCGTCGTTCAGCCAAGGCCTACGGGCTCTCTGCGCCGTTCTGTGCAGCTTACTTGGTGGTCAGCGCCAAATCACCCACATTTCGTTTCGTTCTAGAATCAGCGCAAGACGGCATTCATCCCGGGTTGTAGCCTCAAACCACCTACTTACATACTCCGTACATATGCGTACTCTGTATGCATCATGCATGGCACACAATTTCGGGGATGCAACGGTTGTGGCTCCGGCCCGCCTAACGTGATCGGAGATTTTGCGGATGCTAGAAAATGGCCCGAAAAGGGCCACTTCGGAAACCTGGATACGAGCCTGAGACAATGATACCCGGATGCATACCTAGGAAGGTCTCGTTGTGCTTGACATGCGCATGGGCAGAACTAGGAAGTACCGACAAGCAGTTGCTTCACCAACAAGACCAACAAGCCCTCGGTGAGTGATGTATGAATCTCTGGACTTTGACATGTGAAGGAAGGAACTGTATTTTTTGCTGCTACATACTGCAACATCGAATCCAAAAACTTTGCTAGTAAAGCCTGATCTGGGGTAATTACTCATAACTTTGACTTTGATACTGAAGCCCCGAAAACCCCACATTGTATCGAGCAACAAAGGCAACAAAGAAAGACGACAAAGTCACAAAGGAGATCAAGTGCCATGCCGCCCTACGTGCTGCCCCCAACGCCCCGCCCACACCTTTCCCCACGGAAGAGAAAGCACGTCAGCCCCAAATCATGCATGCAGCATGGCACTATCAAGCCCCCTTGTGCCGCCAGGGGCTTTCTCCAGCGCTTGTAGGCGGACACTACTTTTGGTCCCCAGCCTGTCTCGGCTCCCATCCCGCCTCCGCCATCTCAAATTTGTTGAAATCAAAGCCTGGCGCGACAGAGCAGCCGACGAGCGTCCAGTCGCCCAACGACTGTGCATGCTGCCATTCTCCCCGCTCCACAATCACCTGTGGTCTCTGGCCGCCGCAGACGTCGGGGCCAAGAACTACGTCACGCGTAGGCTTGCCATCGTTCCAGGAGAGGGAGAGCCGGAGAGGCGCGCCGCAATAGTAGTGCCAGACTTCGACGGCATCCAGCACGCGATGCCAATGCGACAGGCCTGCTTCGCCCTCAAGGAGGTAGTAGATGTAGGTGCTTGGTGCGCGACCCCCGGAAGCTTTGGGGTCACGGAACGTCTCGGCAAAGAAGCCTTTCTCGGGGTGAGGTTTGAGGTTGAGAGCATTGATGATATCCTTGGCTGAGCGTGTCGTCTCCATGGCGGGTGTCTAATTATGCAACGGTGCTGTGCTGGTGTGCTCGAAAAGAAAAGATCTTCGATGATATTTGGAACTAGGGAACGAGCATGAAGAAGATGGGTGGACGACGGATGAGAAATACCGAAAGTCAAGTTGAGTTCGCCATGGGTTGTTTTGTCAAATCCAAGGCAGGCACGAGCCACATCCAACAACAGGCACCCCTGCCATTGTCAGTGGCGATTGGGAGGCATTGACCGGTACCTATACAGCCAACTAGGGAGAGGAATGTAATAACAGCTGTATCCTGGTACATAACAACTAAGCAATTGGGCGAACCAACTGCATCACCGAGTTCTGGGGCCAGGTGTTGTGGTTACATCCGTCTCGTTCTTGACGGAAAAGTGACGAGGCATTTTGATTCCACGGTCAGAGAGCTTGGAAAGCCTAGCAGCCTGAGCCCGGGAGCGTCGTACACGAGCCAGTCACACTGTGGCCAGTTGCACCATGGACAACCCGGAAGAAAAGTCACTCGACCAAAACAGTCTTGTTGACGAAGCCCACCAAGATGGTCTCCCGAGTCCCGAGGCTTGTGTCCGAAGAGATGCCTCTCCAGTCCTGCGTCGAAAAAGACTCGGAACGCGAACCACCGAAAGCTGGATAACGGGCAAATGCCACCTTCTGCATGCAGTCGTCGATCATGACCACCACACCTAACGGACCTCTGCTGCCCCGACGTGTCACCGCGAGTCTCCCATACGTTCCAGCTGACACCACGTCCACAAGTCGGCCATCCTTTTCGTCGTCACACGCTCTGGGCGAGAAATGCGCCTGCTCTCCAGCCCCATTTGCGTCGGACCGTCAACCACAAGACGGCGAAGAAGCCACCAGTTTTGGGGGTATTCGGTTGACGCGTCTAGGCTGCCAATCGTCGCACAGAATGTCGTGCCTTCGGTCAACGGTGACCTATTTGGGTGTGGCGGGTTGAGGGCGGCTGTGAGACAAGCTCACATGGAGAGCAACGAGCAATATCAGCAATAAGAATTAGCCATGCCTGCGCTTTTGCTTATGGATTTCGTGATGTTGGGTTTCGCTTCATCTCTCATCATACTGCCGTCCCTTGTTTCACTTGTCTCCCTCGCGAGGTGCGGATTTACACCATGAACGATATCACCAACGACTTGCCCTTGTCCATGATGATTGCTGCATTCACGGGCATATCATGGTACATTGGCGTAGAGATCAATATATCGTTGTTCCTTCTCTTTAAGCGAAGGCGTGGGTTGTACTTTTGGTCCTGTGCTCTGTCGTCGTGGGGTGTTATGCTGCAGCCTCTCTTTATCATTCTGGCCGACTTTGGAGTATGGAACGATGCGGTGCCGTCTATTGTCATGATCTATCTGACATGGCTGATGATGGTCATTCCCCAAAGTTGGGTTCTCTACTCGCGACTGCATCTGCTGATGCGCATGGAATCGGTTTTGGGCGGCATCAAGTATGTCTTGATATTCAACTCGATTGTGTTTTCCATTCCTACCATGGTGATTGGTACACTAGCTGTAAGTCGCCATCCTCCTTCTTTTGCGTCCTGCATGCACACATATATCTATACGTACAAACACGCACGCACGCGTATGCAGCAACAAGAATTAAAGTGACTAACACTCGCACCCTTGATAGCAATCGACCGATATCAACCCGAAACTTGTATCCTTCAATCTCATTTGGGACCGGATCCAGCTCGTCGTCTACTTTGTCCAGGAGACAAGCCTCAGCATCCTGTACATCTTCCAGACCCGCAAGTACCTGCGCGGAAGGTCTCCATTGAGAGACTCGATATTCTCTGCACCAAGCGAGCGTCGGTCGCAATCGACAGACCAGAAATCGGTATTATGGCAGCTCATTTACGCCAATTCTCTCATCATTGCACTCGACATTGCGCTTCTCGGTATCCAATGCGCCGACCTCTTCCACTTACAAGGCGCCTTCAAGCCGTGTGTTTATGGCATGAAGCTCAAGATCGAATTCGTCATACTGAATCGCCTCATCGACATGATTCAACAACCACTTGGCGGGAGATTCTTGATTCAGAGCGAATCCGACAACAGCACCGGTCCATCTGGGAACGCAGCTCGGCAGGAGAGAGAACATAGATGGTGGCATAAGAAGTCGAGCGTGGACCCGATCGGAGAGCACGATGAATTGCAGTTGGTGGGACAGGTTGCCGAACTTGCCGGGCCTCCATCAAGGCCCAAGAGTGTCGAGAGTCATACTTGGATGTACCACCACAATGCAAAGTAATGGACGATGGAAATAAACAGTACATGGACACATGCCAGCAATTGAATGAGACGACGGAAGTTCTATTCGCAGCGATATTGCACAGAAAAAGAAGCAGACGAATGCAAGACAAGAAGAACGCAAATCTCGAGTCCTCGACGCAACACGCCTCAAAGGTAGACGCTCCTCCACAGATACCGACAGCCTGCACTTGTTGACTCTATAAACTCGCGACTATTCCCAACTTCAATCAAACGAGCCAACTGGAGGAGGCGCACCTGGACCACGTCTCTCGCGCACTTTTGAAGTTGAACCATCATTAGCAATTCTCTAAGATGGGGTCGCAACCTCCCTTTGCCAACTTAAACCCCTCTTGTGTGAAGCCCGGCGAGACTACCAAGAAATGATCACACGTCAGCCATAATTCCCATTCCTTCAAAAAGACGCTGAGACCCAAAAAAAAACGGCAGAAAGAAAGACAAGGAGAAGAAAGAAAGAACTTCACTCTTGCGACAGCAGGTACTCACCCGTGGCCCCCACCAACGTCCAGTTCCCCATCAATATTGCTCTCTGCCAAACTCCCCTTGGAATAACAACCTGCGGCACCTGCGGGAACTTCTCCTTAAACATATCCGGCCCGAGATTGGTTAACCATGAATGTATTGGCCCATTCTCAACCCTCTGCACCAGATCCAAAATCAGCGGCGCGCCTGCATAATAGTGCCACACCTCTGTGGAATCCACTCTGTGCCATTTCGAGGGGCCTTCTTTGTAAACGATGAGGTAGTACATGGCGGTGCTAAGGGAGAGGTTTGACCCGGGAACCTTGTCTGAGTCTTCAAATGTTTGGCGGAAGTAGCCTCCTTGGACGTTGGTGCTGAGGTTGAGTAGCTTGATGACTTCGTCGGCGGTGTGCTGCGTGAGGGACGACGGATCCATGGGTGTCCAGGTCTTGTTGCTGTTACAATTGATGGACGTGTTGTTGGACCTGACGCTGGTAACGTTTGTGACGTTTGAGCGTTTGTAGTTGAGGGCGGAGGTCTTGGCGCGGAGCGCGGATGATGGTATCGCGGAGGCGAAGAGGAGGGCGAAGTATCGATGGAGCAACATGATGGGCTCTTTCCTATCGGTTCGTTCAAGGAAAGGGGGATGGCGATGCGCAATGAGCTGAGATTTTGTTTTGAAGGAGTTGCAACGTCTTGGCGTGGCCTCACGACTCACGAGTCACCATCAAGGTCTGGTGAACTTTGCCCGTACTTATATCTCTCGTTCCGCAATACTTTGTACTTAGTGCTTCTATATGACTCGTGTTTCTTGCTACAAGATGACTTGTCATTCTTGCTTAAGAATATCTTGAATCTCCCGCTTCGATAGAACGAGCTAGAGGTTTCGGACTCGTTTCTGTTTCTTTTGTCCCCCTTACCCCAGTTTAACTCGGACCGTACCGTGCCCTGAGAACCCGGGGGACCCCAGAGCGAATTTATTTGCATACTCGTGGGTGAAACCTAAAAAGGACACCCACTACCTACATCAGGTAGTGGATGCGACTTCTCGAGCATGTACAGGGCCCCAACTCGAGAACATAGGTGGGAAAAATCCAGCTCTCACCAATTTCTGTCGTTCAATTGACAATATTTCCACGTCTGCGACAATTGAATCATCGATCGGATAATTGTTGGAGGCTGAATTTAGTATCTCCTTAGACTACCTAATGATGATCAGTTCCATGAGTTACAAGGCGTGGATCGATGTTTTTATAATTCGATATGATTTGGACGCAAAGCGCATTGACGACTCAGCCCGTTCTTTCGTCAAGAAGTACCTAGGAGGATTCCCCCACAAGAGTGAAGTATTTCTGTGTCAGAAAAAGGGCCCTGTACTCGGGAAGTCGCACCCATTAGATGTATTTAGTGGGTATCCTTTTTAGGTTTCAGTGTTCACCTACGAGTATATGCAAAACTAATAACATCCTCCTCACCTCAAACTACATACATTACCTATAGGCTACTGACCTTTTTTATTCACCTTTTCGTCCTCAGTCCCTGCTCGTGTGGCGTCTCCAAACAAAACATTGCCCGAATTCCTCCTCCTCGCGAAGTCCGAGTCAAAACCCTTCCCCCCCCCTCAATTGCAAAGTAGTGCACGGTGGAAATAGCAGTATATGGACACATGCTGATGCCAACAATTGGATGAGACACGGAAGTTATATTCGCAGCTATGTTGCAGAGAAGAATAAGCAGACGAATGCAAGACAATATGAACGAAAATCTCGAGTCCTCGACAGCGGACGCAACACTCCTCAAACATAGACGCTCCTCCAAAGATACCCGCAGCCCCGGCCCGCACTTGTTGACTCTCTAAACTCGCGACTATTCCAAACTTCAATCTAACGAGCCAACTCGAGGAGGCACAACAGGACCACGCCTCTCGCATACTTTTGAAGTTGAACCATCATTAGCAATCAGATTCGATGGGTACGCAACCTTCCTTTCCCAACTTATACTCCTCTTGTGAGAAGCCCGGCGAGACTAGCAAGAAACGATCACACGTCAGCCTTATTGATATTTCCTCCGAAAGACGCAAAGAAAGACGCCGCGACACAAAAAGAAAAAAAAAGACAGAAAGATAGAAAGATTCACGCTTGCGACAGCAGGTACTCACCCGTGATCCCCACCAACGTCCAGTCCCCAGCCGATATTGCTTTCTTCCAAACTCCCTTTGGAATAACAATCTGCGGCAACAGCTCTGGCTCATTAAATAAATCCAGCGGCCCGAGAGCGGAAACCGTGGGATTTGATGTCCCATTCTCAAGCCTCTGCACTAGACCCAAAACCAGCGGTGCGCCCGCATAGTAGTGCCACACCTCTGTGGCATCCACTTTTTGCCATCGCGAGTAACCCTCTCCGCCCCTGATGAGGTAGTACATGAGAGTGTTAAGGGAGCGGCTTGAGTTGGGCACCTTGTCTGGGTCTTCGAACGTTTGGCGGAAGTAGCCGCCTTCGGCTTTAGTGCTGAGGTTGAGGTGCTTGATGACTTCGTAGGCGGTGTGCCCGAGGTACGGATCCATGAGTGTGCTTGTTGCGTCGCTGTTACAATTGGTGGATGTGTTGTTGGATGTGTTGTTGGACGTGTTGTTGGATGTGTTGTTGGATGTGTTGTTGGATGTGTTGTTGGATGTGTTGTTGGACGTGTTGTTGGACGTGTTGTTGGACGTGTTGTTGGATGTGTTGTTGGATGTGTTGTTGGACTGGATGCTGGTGACGTTCGTGAGGCTGGAGCTTTTGTAGTTGAAGCCTATGAGGGCGGAGGCCTTGTCGCGGAGCGCGGATAATGGTATCGCGGAAGCAAAGAGGAGGGCGAGGTATCGATGGAACAACATGATGGGTTCTTTCTTGTGAGTCCGTTCAAGGAAATGGGATGATGACTTCAATGAGCTGAGTATTTATTTTGAAGGAGTTGCAACGTGTTTGCCTGGCCTCATCATCAAGACCTGGTGAACGTTGCCGGTATTTATAATATAAAAACCGGCAACGTCGTGTTTCTTGATACAAGATGACCTGTAATTCTTGCTCAAAGATATCTTGTATCTCCTGTTTCGATAAGATGAGCTAGAGGTTTCGGACTCGTTTCTGTTTCTTTTGTCCCCCTTACCCCAGGGGCCCAGGTTAACTCGGACCATACTGTGCCCTTGGAACCCGGGGGCTCCAAGACATATTTATTTACATACTCGTGGATGAAACCTAAAAAGGACACTCACTACATCTAGTGCGACATCCCGGGTATGTACAGGGCCCCAACTCGAGAGTCAAAATCGCGAAAATAGGTGCGACTTTTCGAGAACAGGGCCCTTTTTCTAACACGGGAACATTCACTCAATTGCGCTTTGCGCCCAAGGGCCAAATATACCGAATCATAGAAACATCAATCCACGTATTGTAATTCGTGGAACTGAGTATCATTAGGTCTAAGTAGAAACTGAATTCAGCCTCCATTGTCCAATCATTTTCCGATCAATTGTCGCAGACGTGGACATGTTGAACAACGAAAATTGGTAAGAACTGATCTTTCGCCCTCATTTTTCCGTTCTAGAGTTGGGGCCCTGTACTCGGGAAGTCCCACTAGATGTATGTAGGTAAATTTACATATCTAAGTGGGTGTCCTTTCTTGGTATCTACCTAAGGTTTGACCCACGAATGCAAAACCAACAACTTCCTCCTCACCTCAAACTACATACATATTACCTATAGCTTATTGACCATTTTTTTATTCACCGTCCGGCGTCCTCAGGTCCCTGCTCGCGTGGCATCTCCGAACACAAACCACGTCACCACCCCCAAAAGAGAGACACTCTTCCAAGGACTCAAGATACTCGCAGCCCGCACTTATTACCTTGACTCTCTGAACTCGCGACTATTCCCAACTTTAGTCTAACGAGCCAACTCGATGAGGCACAACAGGACCACGCCTCTCGCAATTAGCAATTCTCTAAGATGGGGTCGCAACCCTCCTTTGCCAACTGAAACCCCTCTTGTGTGAAGCCCGGCGATACTAGCAAGAAACGACCACACGTCAGTCTTATTCATATTTCTTTCGAAAGACGCAACGAAAGACGATGAGAAACAAAAAAAAATGACAGAAAAAGAAACAAGGAGAAGAAAGAAAGAATGGTTGACGCTTGCGACAGCAGGTACTCACCCGTGGTCCCCACCAACGTCCAGTTCCCCATCGATATCGCCCTCTGCCAAACCCTCTTTGCAATAACAACCTGCGGCACCTCCCCTTGAAATATATGCGGCCCGAGAGCGGTAATATTGTGATTTATCGATCCATTCCCGAACCTCTTCACCTGTTCCAAAAACAGCGGCGCGCCCGCATAGTAGTGCCACACCTCCGTGGCATCCACGTTGTGCCATTTCGAGATGCCTTGTTTGCCAACCATGAGATAGAAGATGGAAGTGCTGAGGGAGCGGTTTGACCCGGCCACTTTGTCTTGGTCTTCGAACGTTTGGCGGAAGTAGCCACCTTCGACGTTGGGGCTGAGGTTGAGTAGCTTGATGACTTCGTCGGCGGTGTGCTGCGTGAGGTACGACGGATCCATGGGTATGCTTGTTGTGTTGCTGTTACAATTGGTGGTTGTGTTGTTGGACCTGACGCTGGTAACGTTTGTGACGTTTGAGCGTTTATAGTTGAGGGCGGAGGTCTTGGCACGGAGCGCGGATGATGGTATCGCGGAGGCAAAGAGGAGGGCGAGGTATCGATGGAGCAACATGATGAATCCTTTCTTGTCTTGTGAGTCCGTTGGGGGATAGCGATGCGCAATAAGGTGGGATTTGTTTTGAAGAAGTTGCAACGTGTTTGCGTGGCCTCACCATCAAGACCTCTGACCAGGTGAACTTTGTCCTTGTTTATATTTCTTGTTTCGCAATACCTTGTCCTAAATGCTTCGGATGACTTGTAAGTCCCGCTTTGAGAAGAAGAGCTTGAGGCTTCGGATTCGTTTTTGTTTCTTTGTCCCCCTTGCCCCGGTTTTAACTCGGACCGTACCGTGCCCTTAGAACCCGGGACCCCAGGATATATTTATTTATATGCAAAGCCAACAACTTCCTCCTCACCCCAAACGACATACATATTACCTACCTATAGCCTATTGATATTTTTTTAATTCGCCGTCCGGCGTCCTCAGGTCCTTGCTCGCGTGACATCTCCGAAATTCGAACATAAACCAGTGACCACTTCCCGAATCCCACCTCTCGCGAAGTCCGAGTCAAAAACTCTGCCCAACCCCAATTCCCAGTCCAGACCAAATCCGAAAACTTTTGTATCAAAATTGAAACACCCTCGCGCGGCTAAATTGCACTGAAAATCACAGCGGCCGCTCTTGTGCCACCCACTTTTGGTGTATGGCTGAAAACAAGTTGACCGAAAGGGATTTTATAGTATAGACGGGCGGTGCTCGCGTGTTGCTGACTCGGGCCCTTTCGTATGGAGAACTATAGGCTTGGCGATTACTAGTGTGTGCAACGGATTTTTGTCCGCTGCGGCTGTTGGACAGGGGGGTTTTTAGGGAGTGCTTATGCTGGATGAGGTGGCTATCACTGATCAGTGACCAGGGGGGCTATTTCGCCATTTGTCAAGCAAGCGTATGATAAGTGTTCACTCCGCGCTGTTAGTGATATGCGCTTGGGGAGCTGTAAGTGGCTGCGACTCTCGGGGTCAGATTCTGGATTCTGGATATTGGGTGGAATGCGGGCTCCCGTCGGGGAGGCGCTGGGAGGAAGGGAGGCGTTGTGCTGCGGCTTCTAGAAGCTTGGGCATTGGGGGCTGCTGAACGCCTTCAAAGTCAAGATCTCAAGGCCATTGGGAGCCCTTCTGGGGACCATGGTGATGCACTGTGTCTCTTGGCTCGGTTTGCCTCGGATGCTGTTTCGAGATGCATGGCTGGCTTCAACTCCATGCGACGCCAGGTCCCGACGGAATGGATGTCGACCACGTGGTGGAGACAAAACGACAGGGGAAAAGGGGGGGCTGGAGGCCGATCGACAAGGGATGGCACTTGAGACGATCCGATTCGGTGATGGACGCTTTCGAACGCGATCAAAAAGAGGACCCCAGTGTGAGTAGCTGAATGCATCTTGGATGATGGCGGGAAGCGCGAGCAAAAGAACCACAAACTATCTCAACTCTCCGTCATGCCATGTCACTAACATTCTTCCACGTGGTCCAATTGATTGTTCTTTCAAGTCTATACAGAACTTAATAAATCACGCTTCTATAGCAGGCGCATTGGTTTCCACGCGCAAGAGTCAAGTTATTGCGCGTTGGTGGTCCAAAAACGGCCCCATGTGACAATTTGTGGTATTTTTGCGAAAGTCGTACGGAGTACATTATGCACAGCTCCGAATCCTCCACCGTTTGCGGCCGAACGAAGAAGCCACCCACCAGACCCCCAGAAGTCCTACACTACATACATTAGGTACCTAACTGTACCTACGTATTAGCTACAGTACCTAATGTACAGCCGACCGCCCCCTACATCCGGGAAACCCCCAGTCTCCCAATCTCATGCACTGAAACCCTCGTAAAACATGTTTGACCGCAGCTATATGCATAACCTGACAGGCAATGTACCTAACAGCCACCGACCAAGTTGCTTAGCCATCTCGTTATCTCGTCACCACAGTAAGCAGTGCAAGTCATGGCCCTTGAACGCCTGCCGATCCTTCTCCCAAGCACGCAGCAAGACATCCCGCCCAATCCGTGCAATATGCTCGTTCTGCGACCTCGTCCCCCAATTTGCCGTCCTGGACCCAAAGCAGACCATATGCGCCCCGACGTGAAGCAGCGCGCGGAATCCAAACGCCGTGTCCATGGTCCCGTAGCCGGCCACAAAGCCCTCAATGATCCAGACGCCCGCGTATATGCCCTTGTAGAGCTTCAGCTGCCACAGCTCGGCTATGAGCTGGCCTACGTCTTCAGCCCGGATACCGAGTTGCGCCATTTCCCAGTCTACAATCTTGACGGGCGTTGGGGGGTTCTCTTGGAGGGCAGCATCGGGTAACAGCACGCTAGTTGGAGCGATACGTTAGTATAATTCGCTATGTCTTTTTTTTTTTTGGCGGAGGGGGAGGGGGGTTGGGTTCATGGGCGGATTACAATGCCAAGTTGTCTTACTTGCCGGTCCAAAAATCCCCGTGAATCACATCCAGGCGAGACTTATCCTGCCGCTCAGCCGCGACCATGTCGATAATTTCTTGCAGAACATGCTCATGCTCTTCTAGCAGTCCCGGAAATTCCTGCACCATCCGCAGTAATTGGTCATAGTTGAGCGTCTTCTTGATGGCCTGCATATCGGAATTCCACGCCACCTGATTGCGCATTACTGGCGCCTGTAGTTGTGCGCCTCCATCGAATTCGCCGCCCCAGACATGGAACTTGCGCAGCCATTCCCCTAGGGCTTCTCCCAGTTGGATGCATTGTACCTTGGTCTCTGTGGAGAGTGGACGCTGATAGTGCTTCAGAGCGTAGTCCTTGAGATTGATTGCGTTGGGCAGGTACTCATGGACCTGCGTGTTGGTGTTGCAGTCGAAATAGTACATCTCTGGCGTGCTGACGTCGTACCCCGGTGACGTAACATGTGGCAAGTTGGACAACATTCTCAAGCTCAATGACTCGATTTCCTAGTACCGAATTAATTGTGGATGATCAGACTCAGAGACGGGGGCTTTTACGGTGTGTGTAAGCTGCATTTCACCACCACCATCATCATCATCATCATCATCGGGGGTGGTCTCGGTGCGGCCGGAGCACACTTACACAGCGTAGCGTTGTTAATGCGAAATCCGGGTTGGCGGCAACGTAGCCCTCCCCATGCTTGACAAGCACCTCGGAGATTCCGGAGGGAAGAGGTACATGAAGCTGGGCATGATAAACAAAATTTGCTGTTCCTCCTCTCAATGGACGCAGTGTCTTTGCTGCATATTTCGTGTAGCATAGTTCCTTCCAAAGTGCCGTCTCGATTTGCTGAGATGTCTTGACCATTGTCGTGGCTAAGGGCTTGGAATCGCGGGGGAGCCCTGGGACGTGTGTAATGAGTCGCACAGAATATTTTATGAAGATCGTATTCGAAAGCGTGTTTCTCGGATGGAAAGCAGCTTTGTTGTGCTTGGAGATGCTTTGCTAGCAGCTGCTGCGCAGTGATGACTCGTAGCCCTCACCTGAGGCTCACGCTCATGAGTCACGAGTATGACTCAAATTCTCAAAAGCTATGGGTCGGAGCGGGAATGTTCATTTCCGTACCCCTCGTGTGCGTCGTGTCATCTTGGCTTTTGCTAGCTTGTGCGACTCTCGACTCTCAGTGTGACTTGTCCTGGCACTTCCGCGGCTCGATCATTACAGAGACCAGCCACAGCCTACAGGTGACAGGAAGACCGTTCGCCCTTTCTAGAATGTTCCCTCGAGCGCGTCATCTCTCTAGAACTTCTATCTACTTTGGAAAATGATTTCCGTTGTTTCTTCTATCTAATAATTTAATCGTCATCACACCGAAAATGCCTCACGCCGTAAAAAGCTGCTCAAAGAACCCCCCCATCCCGGCCCTGCAGGCTGCGGATTCCGCAAATGTATCTCCAGAATCCAATGCCTCTTCAGCCCATCCCCCTCACACGCAATTCATCGTCTTGTCATTCCATTCCCCTTCGTGATATACAGCGCAATTTTATCCCTCGGGAATCGGATTATTATCGGGACACGCTCATGCGGAAACAAACCCATAATGTGCCCCGCGATGGGCGCCCCAAATTTCAAACACCCAACCCTCTGCCTCCGCAGCCCTCACAGCACACCCGTACAATTCCTCGCCAGATATGTCCGGGTTTGAATCGTACTCCAACTTGACATTATGCCACATCGGCTTCAGCGCATCCCGGAGCTTCAGCTTCCCCGCGTCAGAACCCAGCACAAATGTGCGCCCGAAATCTGCCTCCCAGGCTTCAAAGACGGGGCCGAGGTCCACGATCAAGATATCGTCTTCCTCGATCAAGCGGTCGGGCGGGTTTTCCTCAAACGGGCAGAGAGTGTTTGGCCCGCTCCGGACGACTCGCTTGTGCCAGTGCGCTTTGATGCCGAAGAGGTCGAAGTCCAGGTGGTAGATTTTCGAGGAAGCCAGCAACTCTGGAAAAGTCAATCACCTCACGTGGCGAGCCAACAACTCCCAGAGGAGTCAGCAGCCCTGAAGGACGTATCTTCGGGAAGCCAACGACTCTAGAGAAGCCAGCCTCTCGAGTGGCGAGCCAACAACTCCTAAAGGAGCCAACTGCCCTGAAGGACGTATCTTCAGGGAAGCCAACAACTCCGGAAGAGAGAGCCACCTCGAGGCGCACGATTTCGGACATCGGCGGTAAGACAAGACAAACATTGGCGCTCGGGATGCAATGTCTCCAGTCCGGAAGATAGGCGTACGGCCGCGTGATATGTGCACAACCATGTGACATGAGCCGCGCGGAGACAGGTATGGAGTTGCCTAAGGCCTTGCTGCGCTATTTGTGCTTCGTGGGGGGTGGCTCGGCGAGGAATTGAATGTTCGGTGAGGGGAAAACGGGCTAGACGTCAGAGAGGCTACGAGAGCTAAATGGTCAGTAATCCAGTCCGACGACAAGATGGTGAAGTGATTTGTAAGACGAAGCAAACGGTATTGAAGAGGCTATTGAGAAATAAGCCATGCTGGGGGGTGCTGGGAGCCGTATCACGTGACGGCCGTACCAGCCGAACGTGCACATATTTTCACTTTCCCACTTCTTGGGTAACCTAGCTCTTTAGTCAAAATAAACATTCC
>SRPO01000425.1:0-18428 GCA_018360065.1 Claviceps pazoutovae
CCTGTCCTAGGGTTTTTCCTCTATGAGTCATCATGTAGAGGTTCTAGAACTGGGCAAGCTCAGGCCAGCCTAGCTAGTGTATTTAAATAAAGTATGTACCCTGATACTTAGTAAATTGGGGCAGTGGAAATATCCCGAAACACATCTTACTAATCAGGGCAGTGGAAATATCCGAAATGGTTAGTGGAATTATCTAAAACGGTCAGTGGAATTATCCCTGCCCTAAATAATGTAGGCATATACATAAAAATCGCAATTATTGTTGCACAAAAGAATGGGCGCAGCCGTCTGGCCACTCTGATGTGCTTTGTTTACCCCTATATACCCTGCGATAATTATCCTCCTTAGACCCCACTGTCCCTGCTGCAAACCACGGCTATGTACCTGCCTGAATATCCCGAGTGTGCCGGCAACCGCTGTGCAGGTACATACATATACGGTATACCGGCGGGCGCTGACCTGGCATTGGACTGGTCAACAAACGGCTATGCCGGCAAACGTTGTGCAGCCAATCGCGGAGCGATACTCTCTTTCGGGAAGGGCTGTGCCGCGTGCGGTCACCGTCGGTACACAGCGCCCCCCGGTTGGAATGTCTCAGGTGGTGACCGATGTACTACAGTCTACGGCCCAACCTTAGCTCCGCTCCCATCAAACTCGACAAAGCTGCCAACCGGCCAGGCCAAACTGCCAAATTTCCAGACTGACCACGAATGAGCTTCGTGCCTCATATTTCTACGCAGTCGATTGAACGGCACCTCAAGCATCACGAAGCTACGTGACGCCTAATTCTAGCAGACGATTATGCCTAAAAAGACAACAAGTCGCGCTCAAGTATTGTAACACGCCGCTTGCAAGTTCTTGTACCTTCTCATGGATGTATGAATGCGCTGCCGATCGCGGTGGGGCTTGGTCCTGGACGTCAGTATCGCACCCTTTAAATACCAAGTAACTACGATTACTTCGTTTCTGGCTAACGAATGAGGCTAACTCTGTATCGAAGTCAATTGAAGCCAAATACATACAAGGCAGGGCAAAGCGCATTCGACGCAGTATCGCACTTTGCGGCGGACTTCACTACAATCATGATGCAGTGAGGCGAAGCTGTGCCAGGCGCCAAGAAGTAGGCAAAACTGGTCTGCAACGCAAGTCGCACGGTGTCATGTTTCATCTACGGACCCTGTCCTCATCACTCGAAGGACTCTATTCCAAGTCATGGTGAGTCTCAACTTCATCAACCTTCTCAAAACAATAAGTGTGCTTGTCACTCAGAAGGCCCGATGGCTTGGCGTTCATCACTTAGAGGACCTGATTCTTCTACCTGTGATTGTCCTCGATTCTAGATCACGATGCCATCGTCGTCGTAGGTCGCTTGCTTCGGTATGTCCGTTCGATACCATCGCGTTGTAGTATGTAGTCCCATCTTTGAAGATCCCGGTGCGTGTCCCAAGACCCCGGTGCGTGTCCCAAGACCCCGGTGCGTGTCCCAAGATCCCGGTGCGTGTCCCAAGACCCCGGTGCGTGTCCCAAGACCCCGGTGCGTGTCCCAAGACCCCGGTGCGTGTCCACACGCTGTCAAAGGTCTCCGGTACGTCCCCAGGCTGTTGGATAATGGATTTGAGTGTCCTCGTCACTCAGGTGACTCCGATTCAACTTCTCCAATCATCGTAGAACAATTGGTGTACTCGCCACTAAGAGAACTTGATGTGTTGGTGCTCGACTTCTTCGAAACATAAAAAGTATACTGATATCCTGGTGCTCGACTCTTTCATAACAATAAGTATGGAGAACTTTCTTAAAACAATAAGTATACTCGACATTCAGAGGGCTCCATTTCACGCCATGGTGAGTTTCAACTTCATCAGCTTCAGGACCACAAATATCACAAAAGCTTGGCCACGAATGAGGCTTTGGACCCAAAGACAACATGCGCCAATAACGCTTGTGTCAAAGCTCAAATGTGCCTCCAGAACGCTTCATGCTTGCTCTGGCCGAGGTTTGAGCACGTAGAAGACGATTCCTGATTGCAACTAGTACTGCACTAAACCAGATAGAAGTCAGGTTGTTTTGAGGGTTCAAGGCGCTCCAGTGAGCCTCTTCAATTGAGTTTCTGGAGTTTCGGTTTCCAAAGGGGTTTCCACCGAGTTCAGATGGGTTTCAAAGGGGAATTCACAGTTTTTTTTCTTACGGTTGCGTTACTTGCGTATGGTACTACCTATACCTATTACCTCTTGGGTTCTATTTCTCTATCTATGAACAAGACTACCATCCATATATGTACCTATGTGTACTCGTCTATCTGAAAACTCAAACATTGATGGGTCACATAATTACATTATTTCCCGCTTGCATGTTGTATTTCAGTCATCAAACACTCCTCGCGTACAACTACAACCACCATTCTTCGATTGAATTCCTGACCTTCAGCCTTGGCTTCATTAGCCCACCGCTGCCGCCACGCCAGCTGCCCATTGAAGTAGTCTGGGTTTGCAACTCAGTGTTCCGAATCGGGACTGGACGCTGGTGGAATCCACTGGCAGTCCGCTGGCAGTCCGCTGGCAGTCCACTGACAGTCCGCTGGCAGTCCACTGACAATCAACCAGCGGCCCCAGTGCACTAGAGCCGCTAGACCACAGGCGCTCTCGGCACATCATTCATCATGTATGCGGAATACATTGTTCGCCCATAGCTATCTGCTGCATTAGTCAAATAATGTGGCTTGTGTAGCAGTTTATCAGACTACAAAATTGCCCAAGTTGTAGGACACTTTTTCAAATGGCGTGCCTGTATGCATTCTTATGTACATAGATGTGATCCAAGCGGATATCAATAGCCTGCAACGGCGCGTAGACCAAAAGTACACGTGCAGGATACATATTGCTCACCGGCGTTGTCGCCCGCACGCTGTGATCGAACAAGGCCCGGGTCTCCTCCGACCTCGTTTCCACTTGGAGAACTTCTAATGCAGGCTTCATTTAAAAAGAACAATTCGACGATCTATCTGCGCTACAGGACACACCACTCCAATTCCCCCGAGATCTCTCTTCCCAAGCCTCCTCTCCTTCAGGAGTCAGGACTATCCTCTGCTTTGACAAACCACCGCGGTCTATGCACCTCTCCACGGTCCTCTTGCTCGCGACGCCGCCTCCGTTGTGCCTCTTCAAGGTTGTGCTTCCACTTCTCTGCTGCATCTAAATCTCCCTGCTCCGTATAACGCTGATCGGGTCGTAGTCGACAGTCCGTTGGGAGCCATTTTGCCCTTTTCAATGTCATGGATTTCGTTGAGGGTAGCCGCGAACATGGTCATTCCATACGTCTGGGTCACATTGTCAACCAGTTGGCCGACCTGCCAGATTTCTTCACTGGCTGCCTTGCCAGAATACAGACCCGGACACAAAGACAATAGCTGTCCACGCGCCATGGCTGGGAACGGGGGAAGTCTTTTCGAATTTCCCATCGGCGTCGGCCATGTTGTGGAACGTCACTGTCACTACCTACATGTACCTACCTACCTACCTACCTACTGAAGCTGAGATGACCGCGATGCACCACCTCTGCTCCGTCCGCGGCCTAGGATTGCCGCTCACCCTTTTTTGTCCTTCGTCTTGTCCTTTGTTTTCTATGTACAGGACATCATTCCGCGTACCTACGTGCAAATGCCACTACCTACCCTTATAATCGGATCATTATCGTCAGGTTGCGTCGCCGGCGGAGGACCTCTCCCGCTCTGTCTTCGTTCATAAATTACGCCGGACTCCAGGTAAGTACATACGACCATAGGTGGTAGAAAACTCGGGATCCCGTCCGCTCTCCCGTCGACAAGCTACCAACCGACAGATTAGTAGTTGGGTCGGTAACGACCAGCGAACACCGGTTGTTGTATGTCGCCTCTCTCTTTTTGTTTGAATCAGATTGTAATCATAGTACGAGGGTGCGCGGGACCTTCGGAACTTGACAGCCAGTTCTACATTTACCCGGCGCACTGCTCTGTAGACTGCACTATGCACACAGGAGCCGAAGCTTCCTGCAGTGTTGGCAGCGGGATACATTAAGACAGGCAACCCCTCGCCTTGTGAGTGCTGTAAGAGCCAAGCTCTCATTCCAGCTAAACATCCTCCATTGTACAACCGCTCATTTCAATCTCTTCAACAACGCCACCATGAAGTTCAGTGCTATCCTCGGCAGCTTGGCCATCTATGGCCTCCAGGTGCACGCCATCCCAACGGACCTCGATCCTCAGGCCATCCAGCCCATTGAATCAAGTTCCCAAGTTTCAAATACACTTGAAGCGAGAGATACTTACTGTTGCGTCGTGTTGTAAGTTTCTCGTCCTGCATGTAGGCTCGCCTACCAGCCTGTCTCTTTTGACTGATGTGGAAATAGGCAAGATAGCATAACACTAGCGAATGGTGTCACCAGCTTCATTCCCCGGGGAGCCGGAGCATATGCTTGGTTTGTCTCAAACGATAAGGATTGCATGGTACTTGTCCAGCGGAACCCAAATGACTGTACAGGATGGACATTCAGGGCCATTGGCTGTCCCGACTTCGCTTCGCCTGACGTCGAGGTCCGCCCTGCAGGTGACTGCAGGCGTTAAGAACTCAAGAGACAGGTTCCAGGTATCATGACCATGCGGGTCAATTTGAGCGAGCGTGAAGAGGTGAGATGGGATACACTCAAAAGGCTGGAAATGGAAGTAAAGAATCAAGATCATGAACAGGTTACAGATGTGAGGCAGGCAAGAGTCACTTTCACATGACGACGTTCAAGTAAGTGAGCTTAAAGTGACAGACAAGCCGGCAGTCTAGAGGCTAAAAAGTGTACATATCTGTCATCTGACGCAAAATAAAGCCCTCGTTTTTCTTGTCGTATTGTATCATCTGTAGGAGTTCACAGTATCCTTTTCTTCCAGTCAGCGGTGATGCCACTGATCAAACTTGTGTTTTTGCTGGACTTGGCTCCGAAAGAATGGCAAAGCCCAGTTTTTTGTCATGACACCGGTGACCGACGTTTTGATGGGCTTAGAAGTTAGCGGGTGATGGGCTCCTTGGTCTTTTACCGAACGGCAAATGTACACATATAACCAGCAGAACGTGCCCTGTCTTTACTCCGTAGACTGAGAATACCTGTTATGTACGTAGCCGATTTGCAGCATTAATTCAGATTGCGTGCGCGGTGCGCGGATTAGTCCATACATGGGAGCAGGCTGCAGCCGTCGGGCCACTGGTTTGTGCTGTGCTGTGTGCATACCCCTATATACCCTGCGACAGCATTTAATTTACCCATTTACACTTCCCTAGAATGAACCCGATTCAACCCGTTTGCTTATCTCTAACATGAAAATTGGCCTAAAAGCGTAGAAATGGAGTTTCTGCGTGTGATGGTGGTACCGTTCAAAATAAGCCACAAGTACCTACCTGGCAATGGGGGGGGGAAGGTTGTTTCTTTTTACCAAGAGGCTGTACGGAGTATGTAGGCTCCTCTCCTTGTTGTCTCAGGGGTCCAGGATTAAACAGAATGTTCCCTGTCTGAAGTCGATAGAATTGCCAATTGGATGAGGCATGACTTATTGTTTACGTACATGTGCTTGCATCCCGTGCTCAGGCCGTGCTGGACTCCGTAATCTGGATTCAGATATCATAACACGAGGGTGCGACGGACCTCCGGATATTGACAGCCAACTCTACAATTACCCGGCGCACTATCTAGTATAACGCATAGCGGCAACAATGGCGAATCGAAGCTTCCTGCGGCGTTGATAGCGGGATGCGTGTGTATAAAGACAGGCAACTCCTAGCCTTGTGCGGATTGTCGAAGCCAAGATCTCATACAGTACCAGCTAAACATCCTCCATTGTCCGACTTCTCATTCAATCTCTTCAACAACGCCACCATGAAGTTCAGTGCTATCCTCGGCAGCTTGGCCATCTATGGCCTCCAGGTGCACGCCATCCCAACGGACCTCGATCCTCAAGCCATCGAGCCCATTGAAGCAAGCTCCCCAATTCCAAATACACTCGAAGCGAGGGATACATACTGTTGCGTCGGATTGTAAGTTTTAATTCCAACAAGTAGACTCGCCTGTGAGCCTATCCTATCTCCTTTGACTAATGTGGGAATAGGAAAAGTTCGACGACACAAATCACCAAGTTCATTCCCCGGGGAGTTGGAACATATCAATGGTTTCCATCGAATGACGTGAACGACTGCTTGGTATATGTCAAGAGGAACCCAAATAACTGTAATGGATGGACATTCAAGACAATTACCTGTGACGACCTCGGTCCGCAGATCAACATCGCGATCCGCCCTGCAGGTGACTGCAGGCGTTAAGAACTCAAGAGGCAGGTTACAGGTATCATGACCATGCGGGCCAATTTGAGCGAGTGTGAAGAGGTGAGATGCGAGACACTCTTGAGATTGGAAGGAAAGAATCCGATCTTGAACAGATGCGAGGCAGGCAAAAGTCACTTTCATGTGACGACGTTCGAGTAAGTAGCAGACAACTGGACAGTCGTAGAGGCTAAAAAGTAGATCTGATGCAAATAAAGCCCCACTTTCGTGTCGTATTGTGCCATCTGTACTCCGTAGGATTTCACAATATCCTTTTCTCCTTTTCTACCGGTCAGCTTGATCAGATTATTATTTTGCTGGATTGGGCTCCGTGATCAACGACAATGCCCGAATTCTCTTCATGAGGCCAACGTTCTGATGCGCTCAGCGGGTAATGTACTCCTTGGTTTTTTACCGAATGCATACTGATGACCAGCAGGAATGTGACCTATCTTTACTCCGTAGATTGGGAGTATGTACCTATTACGTAGTCGATGTGTAGTATTGATTGCGTGCGCGGTGCGCGATAAGTCCACACATAGATCGAAGCATGGGTGCGATGGAGCTCCGAAAGAAATTCACCCCGCGATAACCAAGACGGCCAACTCCTCGCCTATCTATGCTTTGGGCATTTACGAATACATAGTTCCATTCGGATCTGGTGTTGCGCCGTGATACTGTCACCTCGTACCCCGGAGCAGCACATATCTCGTTCTTTCGGTTAGAACGACGTGCCTGGCTGTCGGCAAAATAGTAACAGATTGACATACCTACACTGCACAAGCCGCGCAGCTTCCAGCCCACTCGTATCAGGTAAATAGGACAATAGGCAGCTCAATGAGGACAGAGATGACGTGAAGGCTGAACATACTTATACGTATGCCGTTAACTTGCAGAATGGAGAGAAGAGACGAAGCGTTCTTCTGATCTTTTTCGGGTTGACCCTTTTTAGTGGAGCGATCGTCTCAGGTGACCTGCAGGCTGCCAGTGCCAACCCATAATACCGGACCATCATGTTAATTTTGACAACCCAACCCCTTCATGTTGACTTTGTAGCCTCGGCAAAGGCTGGCTCAGCCCTCACATCGTCTTCCGGAGCGTCGGCTGGCTCAGCTGGGACATCACTCATGAGATCACACGACCCATTGAGGTCCGAAGAGGTGGAGGCCGCCGGTAGGGAAGCAGGCAAAGGAGCGCTCGTCGGAGCTGCGAAATGGGGCCTTGGAGCCGCCGTTCTCGGTGCCATTGGATACAAATGGTGGCCTGTCTATCGTGGGACCACGATACAGTATAAAATGTAAGGGATGGGTGCATCCGCCGCCACAACATGGCCATCCTCCGCTGGCTGGCTCGCTTTTGCCGAACCAAAACAAAATAAACGAAGTAAATAAACAGCCGATTGAACAAACACAACTAACACGAAGCTACAGATACCTGCAGCTGTCGGGCATGATACTGGGCGGTATGCTTGGGGCAGAGTCGCGGATAAGGCAATACGAATATCAGATGCGTATGCAGCGGAGATGGATGCAAGAGAAGACCAAGTGGCAGAGGTATGAGGAAGAGTTTGGCCAGAATGAGGGGGGAAATTGAGTTGGAAAAGTAAAAGGTGCAATTGAGACTCTGGTGGCATTCACCAACCAATGGTGTACCGATGAGCTTTTCTTGATCAGATTGACCACGACATGTTACATATCTTTTCCTATCCCGAGTCCACCTTGTCCTTCTCGGATCTAAACCACAACCAAGCGCCTGTATCATGCAAAGAAAAACGAAATGACAGTAATGGTAATCATAAATAATAATGAAAAGTTAACCTTCTGTTCTCATCTGATCGACACTTCAAACTTTTTTGGATCCATGTTGAGCTTGCACAATCGTGCCACACAGCCGCTCAACTGGAGCAGCGTCTGCACCCCCTCCAAAATCTTCATGTGCGTGAAGCCAATCTCTTTGATAAACTCGAGCTTGGAATGCTCGCTCAGCGTGGGAATAGTTTTCGTGACCTTGAACATGGTGCTGATGATGTCGTGACTGGAGTATCCCAAGTCCCACAGCTCCCTCAAGATGTCCAAGGCCGAGTCTACATTTCCCTCGTAACATGCCTTCAGCATGGCCTGCACCTTGACAGGGTGGGGAGCATCCACGACTTTGAAGACGTTGTCGCCCGAGACGAAGCCGAAGCCGGCGAAAGTGGACTGCAAGTTATTGATGGCTTGACGCATATCACCCTCGGCACTAAAGACCAAGGCCGCAAGTCCGTCGTCGCTGTACTCGACCTTCTCAGCCTCAATGATTTGCAGTAACCGCTTGACGACCTGTGCGTCTGATAGTTTGGCATAGCGGAGAATGGCGCATCGCGACTGAAGCGGTTCGATGATTTTGTTGGATTGATTGCATGCGAAGGCAAAGCGAGTGGTATTTGAGTAGATTTCCATGGTCCGGCGCAATGCTTGTTGCGCACCGGACGTCATACTATCGGCTTCGTCGAGAATGACTAGCTTGTGTCGGCCAGGAGGCAGAGTAACTTTCTTTTGCGCGAAGCCTTTGATTCGATTTCGGACGACATCGATGCCTTGGGAGTGGAATTTCTCAGCGACGTGAAGCAGGAGATGAAAAATAATGCAGAGAAGAGAAAGGTATAAGGCAATAAGCCATCGATCTGACCACGAACTCACCTCGCTCATCACTCGCATTCAACTCCAAGACGGCCTCCTTGTATGAGTCCCCAAGCAGTTGTCTGGCCAAACAAAGCACACTGGTCGTTTTGCCTATGCCTGGCATCCCCGAAATGATGACGTGCGGCATATTTCCTTCCCTGGCAATGATTTTCAATCGCTCAATCGTTTCCGTGTTTCCGACCACATCGTCCAAGAAGACGGGACGGTACTTTTCGACCCTGTCAAACAATGGCGTTAGCTACAAAAACGTTGGATGCTCGTGTGTATTGCTTTCGGGCTTTCCAGGCAAATAATTACCATGGCAGCTCGTAATTGGTTGAGCCATTCGAGGCAGACACAAGAGCTGCCTTTGAAGCAGCCGTAGAAGACTCGCCTTTCTCCTCTCTTAGTTTGGCGGCCGGCATGACGGGCATGGTTTCTTGTGCAAAGAAAATAATCGTGGTGAATGGCTTTATTCGTTCACTCACTTTACGCGACTAGGCGCGTCTCCTCCCAACACGGACAAGGCCTGACTCGCGCAAAGTGGGCCTAGAAGCTGGTCCGTGCACGCGCGATACTCCGCCACCGCCTTTGAGATTTCGAGATCCGCGATGGCAAAACCAATGCAGCGATAAGCAACTTTTTCGGAGCATACAAGCCTTCTGACACACACGACGATTCTCGACGAAACGAACCGCACAGCCTGCCACGATAACGAATAAGAGAATACTAAACCAGAAGTCCCAAATTTTGCGCAATCATAATTGCGTGCCTTGACAAAAAGGACCACCCAAACAAGATAACACAAACCACAAAACTTCGCCGTCAACCCCCACGATGGGTGTCGCAAAGAAAACGAGAAAGTTTGGACAGGTAGGCTCTTATTGATACGTGCTTTTCTCGATAGACAAGACAACAAGAAGGGGTGCTGATGAGGGTTCTTCGACGATCACAGGTCAAACGAGTCATTGGACAGCGCGATTCGAGATTGAAAGTGAACCAGCAGAAAGCCGAAGCGGAAGCGCAAAGGAAAGAGAAGAAGACCGTCAACGGAGATCTCGTCCGCGAGGCGCCGCAGATGCCTAGCAACATGTTCTTCCAGCACAACACTGCGCTCGTTCCTCGTACGTTTCCCTTGTCCCGGAACTAAACAACCCCCCCCCCCCCCCCCCCCCCCCCCAAGAAAGAAAGAACCACTGGAAGAAGAAAAAGAAGAAAAAGAAGAAAAAGAAGAAAAGGAAGAAGAAAAAAGAGAGACGTGTACCTGGTGAAGTTGAGGTACCTTGACTAGATCATACTGACATGTACATCAACAAAACAGCATACAATGTCCTAGTGGACACCAACTTTCTTAGTCACTCCGTGCAGCGAAAACTATCACTACTCGAATCCATGATGGACTGCTTATACGCCAAATGCAACCCCATGATCACATCCTGCGTCATGTCCGAGTTAGAGAAGCTAGGCCCCAAATACAGGCTAGCCCTGCGGGTAGCTCGCGATGAACGGTGGACGAGGCTGGAGTGCGACCACAAGGGAACCTATGCGGACGATTGCTTGGTGGACAGAGTGAGCAAGAACAGGATCTATATTGTGGGCACAAACGACAAGGCACTGAAGCAGAGGTTGCGAAAGATTCCGGGTGTGCCATTGATGAGTGTTGCGAGGGGCAAGTACGTGATTGAGAGGTTACCGGATGCACCCAACTCCTAGGATTTGTTTGTAGCGCTGTTGATACCATTTTTTTTTTCTTATCTTGTTTTCTTGTTTTCATCTTCAAACAGTCAGAACCTGTCAACAGCTTTGGGTTAATCTGCTTGTTTGCATGCCGTCACGTATCTCGACGATGGTGATTGTGATGCTGCTTAAGCCTAAGCTAGAGCATACGGACTCGAATGCTTGCGCAGCCTTGTGTGCTATTCACGATGGGCAATGGTGGGTTGTTCATCACTCCATATGTGCAATTTTGTCTTTGATTGATAGACAGCAGTTTATTCCTGTGAATGAGGCATGGGTCGGGGTGGCTTCCGAAGATCGTACGAGTCACTACCATCTTTCAAGAGTTGTCTTTTCAAACCAAAACAAGAAAAAGATCAGTGATCTACGCTGATGAGTCTCCCGAGTCCCACGACAAATATGCGCATGGCCCCTCAGTTTCGCTACAGTAGTACAATTTTCAGTACGACTCTATGTATGTATCTCGTTTAAGAATGTGTGCTACATACCAGATAGTCATTCCACATCACGTTTCTCAGCGCCGCATCAACTCACCAACATCTCTTACAGACCCCGTTCTCGATCACATGAAGCATTGTGAGCGCGTGGTGTGTGCAGTCACATCGTGGAAGCTCTCATATCGCCACGCCCAAGTACTAATCGGATTGCGCAGATAAGATACCAAACACACGAGTCACGAGGCATGACCGTTTTGAGCATGCCGGATCCGGACATTGGGGGAAATAAGACAAGCTTCTGGGGTAGGAATCGCAGGATTGATTGCAACTCGCTAGCTCAAACCTACATAAATGCAACATATGTATGTACTTCGCCGGAAAAGGAGGCTCTCCATACCGATTGTCTCAAGCATATTCATGTACACGTGTATAAAACTGAACCCCCGGTGTGGTAAGCAGCGCATGTGATGATCAATGATACCTACCTAGCCATATTACATGCAGCCTCATGCTGGAAGATCAAGAGTGAGGTCCAATTAAATACCAGATACTTGACAGCTAAGGCTGTCATCCGCAGCATCTAGGGATTCAATGAAAGCTGAATTTGGTTTTGTGATGTTCTTGGAATGGGTCAAGGTTATACGGACGTGAATTGCTTGTTGTCTCTTATCATGTACATAACCACAATGGCCATCGACATACGGAGTACGACCCTGTTCAATGTTGACAATGCTACTCCGTAGAGCTATGTAGGAGGTTTGTACCCCTGGCTCCCCGCAGACTTAAAATGCGCCCGCACGAAATTCAGAGGCAGGGATTAAGAGACGCAGGCGGAGTACATAGGTACCATGTAGGTACCCATGTATGTACCGAGTACACCTACCTATATACACACGAGATGGCTCGATATATGCGGGAACCCGGGCATCGGTGTTCTTCACAATTTTTGAGAGTCACACAATAGTGTTTGGTTCCACGTGAAAAGCTGGAGTATCGTCTGTATCAAACAAATTACATACGTCTTAAGTGTTCCATGGGCCGCATGGCTATGAGGGAGAACAATGGACGAGGACAAAAGCAACCCCATGACCCTTTGCAGCCGCGGGTTTAAGGCCGGTGTCGTGGGGCTGGCCGACACCACGTTTTGGCTTCCCCTGTTGTTCGCTAAATTACTCTGTATTGCTTGCTTTTTTTTTACCATGCGAGGTCTTTTAAATGTGGTCTGGTCATTGTCGCATGAAGGCTCGCGGGGGACGAGTTTGTAAAGTTGATGAAACGGTGATCGCGTGCCTCGCCAACTAGGCACACCGTACATGTGTTTTATGCCCAGATTCGAACTCGAGATAAGACAGCAGATTTCGGGAGTACATACATACAGGTGTACATATGTATGTACAGTCTACAGAGTACGGCCGATCAAACGGGGCAAGAACTGAAATGTTAACCCTGCGAGGCTGCGACAATGCACACCCCGAACTCCGGGGGATTTGCGTCCTGAGAAAAGCGAAGAATGCAAATTCGATCTGCCGATCTGCCGATCGCCCCGATTTGCCAGCCGAATCGTTGCTGATGCACCCCTGACTCTCGACTTTTTGAAGTCGTAATCTGTGAATGGGCGAACATGCTTTTCCGCATGGGATTATTCTCTGGCTGCCGGGGTGTGAACGAGTCGCAGCGCAGTGGCTTATCTCGACGGAGTCTCCGGAAAAGATACCGCAACGCTCGACAGAAAGACATGACGACGCTGAAAGATTAGTAAGGCGGTGAAGGTGATGCCAGAATCCAACGTTTGCCTCCGGCAATGAGTCTGCACCGGGTCGAGGGCATATTTCTGAAATTCTGTCATTCTGAGGCTATGGGATTTGGACCAATACCAACGCCATACTCTGTACCGACGTACCTAAGATAAGGGATATTATTAAGTACTTGCCGGCTGGGGGAAGGCACGACCGTGCATCGCGCACTTATTACTGTGTACTTGCCTTGTCCTTCATTTCACGCTTGGATGACACCAGCTGTTACAGCTACTTACACAGCTGTCAAGGCTGTTGAGACCGCCGGCTGTTCTGCTCGTCTCCGCGGAACTCCGGCGCTCCGCCCTCAGCCTGGACAACTTGTCTTACCTATTCATTGCCTTGCTTTTCCCTACAGTTTTCTTCATGTTGGTCGCTATCTCTACGCCTAGATCTGGAGGCTGGAAGACGCTGCCTCTACGATATCTAGTTTCAAGTCGCCAGAACTTTGTGCGGACGTCACCGAGTCCCCGACATCATCGCCTTTGATAAGCCGTCTCTTATCGCTCTCGTCGGCCGACTTCCGCTGCTTTCTGCCCCACCAACCGGTTTGTTCGCCGTCCTGTGGTAGCGACAAGTAGGTAGTATAGGTATGTACGTACATGCTCATTCTGGCCTCGTACGCATTTTCGTAAACTTCCTCTCTTTGTCGTCTGTACATACCTGCCAGTCTGTGTTGACTCTGAACCTCCCCGAAGCAGGCTGTTTTCCGCACGGTTCTCTGGAACCTCATTCCCCTCGTTCAGATCCCGCGTCCAGATTCCTCGACCAGATGCAGTAGCGAGTCGCGACACGCGCCGGCCCTCTCTGCCCCTCCAATCCTCCACAACAGCCCATAGCCCGCATTGTCACCATCTGGCATCAGGTCGGTCTGGACTCTGCTGCTGCTGCACCAAGCTATAGTGCATACAGTCGGGCGTGTTGCCGGAAAAAAATCATTGCCCAAAAAGAGCCCCTCGTGATTCCGACTCGAAAGCCACTAGCGAACCATTGGATGTCGATTCGAGCGCAACATCACTTTCACGATCTCAATTGAAACTTGCTACCACTTGTCAGTGGTTGTCACCCACCCCGCTCCAGCGCTGCCCAGAGCCTGTTGTGCGCCCGGAGCGAAACCCTCTCGTGGCCCCCATCACTGGCCCACCGGCGCCTTCGTTTTACGTACAGACAATCGGCTTTGTTGACTCTGTCCCTGACGCTGGATTGTGAAGCATCCAGTCGGCTGGCGAATACGGTACGACACTAGCTCCAGCCTCCCACGGACACCTCCTCTTTTCCAGCCGGCTGTGGTGCCCTTCTTGCGGCATCCCATAAAGGCCTGGCTTCAACCATCGCAAAACGATCTTTGCAATCGCCACATATTCTTCACGAGGCCTTCATTTCGTCAGTAGTGCCTGTGTGTAGTCACTGTCGAATACCGAACTGAAACGACCCCCCCCTCCCCCCTTTTTTTTCTTTTTTTTTTCTTGAGAAACTGGAGAAAGACGCCCCCAAAAAAACTGGAGAAGAAAAAAAAGCACTCATTCCCCCATGATTGACTCTGTTTCAAGAAAGATGCCAGCCCAAGTCGCTGGTCCCATGGCGGCCAGCAATCCTATACACATCGTCAACGATCCAAGCAATTTTTATCGCAAGCAACACAAGCACTCTCGCTCCTCGTACTCAGAAGCATCACCCCTGACTAATTCGAGAAATAATTCTTTAACGTTTCGGCCACCCAAGAGACTCATGCCAACGCCAGACAGGACCATCGCCGTCACCAACGCAAGCGGGCGTCAGGCGGCATCTTTTATCCGCGTGGCAACAGCAGTGGGCTATCGGGTTCGCGCGCAACTGCGGAATCTGTTAGGTGTAGTCGCGACTGAGGTTTCGACCAACCCGAATGTGACGGTCATAGTTGGAGAACTCTATACGAGACACGAGCCAACTGAGGCGAACAAGGACGTAACTCAATATGGTCCCATATCCGGGGTTGGCATCAATCACGACCTGATTGAAAATCTGTTCCGTGGGGCTCAGCTTGCCTTTATCAATACGACTTTCTATGGCGACGAGGTACATATTGGCATGGCCCTTGCCGACGCCGCGAAAAAGGCGGGAGTGCAACATTACATCTACTCATCCATGCCCGATCACGCAGCCTACAACGAAGACTGGCCGTCGCTGCCCTTGTGGGCAGCCAAGCACAAAGTGGAGGATTACGTCCGGGAACTGAACTTGCCCGCCACCTTTGTATATACAGGCATTTACAACAACAACTTCACGTCACTCACCTACCCTTTATTCTGCATGGAGCTGCAAGAAGACGGTTCGTTCATCTGGCAAGCACCCTTCCACGAGGATGCCAAGCTACCATGGTTGGACGCCGAGCACGACGTAGGTCCCGCAATCCTGCAGGTGTTCAAGGATGGGCCTACCAGATGGAGGGGCCACCGTATCGCCCTGGCCTACGAATATCTCACCCCCAAGGAAGCCTGTAGACTGTTCTCTCGAGGTGTCGGTCGTCCAGTCCACTACATCCGGGGCCCGATCGAAATCAAAGTACGAATCCCGACCGGGTACCGAGAACAGCTGGAGGCACTAGAGAAGCTATTCAAGGTTGACGAGCCTGATCCAAAGAAGCAGCCTCCTTACTTTGGCGATATGGAGCTCGAGATTACCTGTCCCACCGAAGCGCTCGAGCTATGGGAAGGGCCCAGGGGACTGGAGGAATACGCACAAGAAATGTTTCCGCTCGAGGAAGAAGCCAATGGGTTGACATGGATGCTAGATGAAGACGAACTTGAACAAAGATCAAATGCCGACGAGAAATTACAAGCGACGACGGCATGCGTTGAGCAGCTCAGACTAGATGACCAAGATGACGATGACGTTTCGGACGAGGAGGATGATGGCCTTGTGATGCGAGGCTTGAAGAGAGACGAGGAACAATGGCTCGCGTGAGGAGTCATGCGTGTTGTTTTTGCTTTGCTTCGGCCCTTCGAAGCGCCTCGCGCACGACTCACGAGTGACGCGATGGTGACCAATCTATGACGCGTTTTCATTTGAGTGTCTTTCCCCCGGCGTTCGGGTGGAGTGGCATGCACTTTCAGGGAAGACCAGGATACAGAAAAGAAGAAAGAAAAGAAGCACCAGGAGCAGACTGGTTCTCCCAAGACACAACACCCCTAAGAAGACAAAAACATAGGACATATACGAATAAAAAAGGGGCAAGAGTGAGCACTGCAGCAATGCCTGTGGTATGAAGTCATGAGGCACAATTCATGGAATGGGGATCCTTATATGCTTGATGAATTCATACTGAATGGGCAAGGCAGCGCCATGCCCCATTCTGAAGCTCTATTAATACACCACGAGGATAGCGCACCGATCGCTGGCTTGACTGAATTGGGAAGGGGGGGGGGGGGGGGGGGGGGGGGGGGGGGGGGGGGGGCGACCACGTTCTCCCTACGTGCTCTGGATAGGGCGCCTATTTGAGAAGCTGGGACATCTGTTACACCATCGCGCATGATTGAACTTCATGGTTGCAATATAGCCAATATATATCATCGTCATTGTGTCTTTTAGTGTTACCCATCATGATAGACCAGGTGATGAGTGATGAGTATCACCGGTTTGGACAAATGAAGATAGATATACAAGTCATACAGCTCGTACATTCGTAGAGCCCGCTCGTCTAGGACCTTCCCTGGCCTTCTTCTCCAAGCTTTTCTCTTGGCACGCCTTAGAACGCTGATACATGGACGCAGCTATTCAAAACACATGTCCGCCCATTCGAGATACGCAGATCATCTTTCCCATCTCCCCGCTAAACACGTGTGTATGTATATATTCCCAGTAGATGCACGAGTTGTCGCACATCATACTTGGCACCGCACCCCCTCCCTCCCCCCCAAACTATCTTTGATTCGCGCTTCGAAGCAATCCCCACCTAGAACTTGCCCCTAAGCAAATTCCCAATCATCTGCCTGCCCGTCAAATGGGTCGTCTTCCACAAAGTCGGGAAATCCAGGGTACTCGACAAGCCGTCCGCGTACCCAAAGAACAACATGGGCGGGATCCATCCCCGGGCGTACTCGAGCGCGAAGCACCCCTCTGGCATCTTGTACTGCTTCACCTCGCCGCGGCGTAGGTGGTGGATGCTGCCGGCCGGGTAGATCTCGGGGCTGTATTCGCCGGGGACGTAGGCCCATTGCTCGCCGTGGAGGATGTGGAAGTAGTCGTCTGCGGTGTGGCGGCCAGTGTGCCCTTCGGTGCCGATGGCGGTGCCTGGGGGTTTCGAGTCATGTTAGCTGTTGAATTGAGGAAGACTTGAAATATGCCTTGTTGTAGGGGGGTTCTCTTTGTTTTTTCCCCTCTTTTTCCTCTCTGTGCTCGACCGTGTCTTTCTCTGTATTCCTATCTTTCCAATTCTTTGTGTAAATCTTTCTCTCGTCTTCCCTTTTCTCTCTCTTTCTCTCGGTGCCATTTTTCGCGGTAGCTTGGATATGGGATGAGGGAGTGAAAAAAAGAAGAAAAAAAAAAAACGAACCAAAAATAATAAGGTACTCAGTCACACCTAGACAACAACACAAAGGTTAGGAAGCAGAGCCACCACGGAATGATTGGAGCAATAGAACCAATGAACATATATAACGTACTCGCATGCAGAATGTACATCGCCCCCATAGCGCCACCCGCATTGTTGAACACCCAATCCTCCTCCACATTCACCATCTTCCCGTGCGTCTCATGCAGCTCATCGGCGATAAACTTGACCACCGCGCGCGTGTCATTCCCGTGCTGGGCGAGAGCTCGCGAGGACACGTCCTTGAGCTCCTCGAGGCGGAAGATGTAAAAGCTGGGCAGATTTTGCTCGGCAATGTACACCATGCATGCCAGGAGGGCGGTTAGGAGGCCGAGGATACCGACCAGAGAGGTCAGGGGGCTGCGGGGGGGAGGTCGCGGGGCGGAGGGGCCGCGCTTGGATTTGGGGGACGGCATGGTTGGATTAGGAGGTGGCCGGTTGGTGATAATTGATGAAGGAGGGAGAAGAGAGGAGAGAAAGGGGTGGAAGGGAGCTCAGCAAGCGATGTTGATCATAATTTTTTAATTTTTTTACACCGCGGCGGGTTTAGAGTTTGGCGGGCTCTTTATTAGTAGTTAGGGGCCCAGGAGACAAGGCATCGTCAGTTGCGGATGGAGGACGCGCCGTTCAGGAGGGTTCCACATTTTCTTCGGAAGAGCAGAGCTGCGTTCTACTTAGTACTCCGTACGTGGGACCATTTTTCGTTCCTTCCTTTTTGTACAGAGTTGTATGTGTGTACATGGGTATGTACATACTCCGTAAGCACATCCTACCTAGATACCTAGGTACTGTTGTACAACTCTCCATTCTACATAATTTTCTTGACAAGAGTGCACGGACCAAGTCCGCCCGCTTTTGTTATGATTTGGCTGTAAAACCTACTGTAACCCTAACAGTAGCCCACC
>SRPO01000426.1:0-18401 GCA_018360065.1 Claviceps pazoutovae
TCTCTTTTCTGCTCCTCAGTCTATTATTGTCGTTAATAGAGCTTCATCGCCGGTTCCCCCACTGTGCCCGCTGTGACCAGCCGTGACAGTACACATCACAAAAATGCGCCCTCGGCCAAATATGTATCCTGTACGCCAGTAGGGTTTTACCGTCCACGGTCCCGTCAATTCGTTTTAAAAAACAAAATGCTTCTACCAAAGAGACTAGGGTAGGAGAAGGCAAGAAGATAAAAAACAAAAGGAAGAACGAAAACCATGTTCCACGCCCCCACACCAAACCAGGTTCCGTCCTGCCCAGAGGATCAAAACATCAAACAAGATAACAAAGAAACCCGTCTGGACTATTTGCCCGATTTTGAGAAAAAGAACTTTCTTCCAGATGTGGTACTCAAGAAGCCTACACACTGGATGGTGAACAGGCACGCCCTGTCCCACAAAAGAGAATAAAAGACATTGCCCGTCCATGTCTATCAGATCAGGGATAGCCCACATCTCAATACACAGAAAAGAGATTTCGAAATGGGAGCGCGATGAGAAATCGACCCGAAGAAGATCCATCCATGTTCCATCACCGCTCACAATTTCTTCGACACGCCTCAAACCAGAGTCCCGCTTGAGCCGCAACCACGTATACCACCCCGTCTGTAATGTAGCGCAAGTATCGAATCCAAGCCAACGGGTTCGACCACCCATACTCCCCTTTTCTTTATAAAAAGCGCAACTAACGCGTAAAAGAAATGTCCCTCAACCAACCAAACTCCGATAATCATGCTCATAGATGGGTCATTATGCGGATAAAAGACAAAGAAAAAGGCAGATCTGAGATCTTGTACAAAGGGAATAAAAAAAATTGTGGTCCATATAACCCACCCGCCTTTTGCTTTAATGCTTCTTTATGCTTTTTCTTTTCCTCTCTTCTGTATGTATCTTCTATTTTCGGGGGGTTATTCGTGTCCACGGCCATGGCAAGCGTTGACCATGGCTAATGAGGCACAACTATCATGACTGCTTCAGTCCACGTATTGCGGGTACCGAAGATTCTGCTGCTCAAGGCGTTTCCGCTCCAGTCGTAATTTGGCCGCCTCGGTGCCGTCGTCTGGCTGGACTGCTTCTTTGAACCATGGATGGTTTAGGGCTTGCTTTGCAGTGATGCGTTGTGCGGGATCGTAGACGAAGATTTTTCGAAGCAAATCGAGGAAATTCTTGAAGAATTGGGTGTTCGAGGGAATTATTTCCTACATATGAGTCAGAATCGAAGCCGTCATTGGGAGTCAACAGCTTGGTTGATGAAAAACAAGAACTTAGGAAGAGCCATACACTGAGATGCTTCATGGCTTTGACAAATCGTCTAGACCCTCGCGTTGTTTCAGGGGTGGGATAGTCCAGACGCAGCCGCTTGAAATACCTGGAAAGGGGTTAGAGAACGATGCAATGACATAACGCAGTGGGCGAGCCGTCCAGACAATGATGACTGATAGAAAACACCATCAAGATGGGGAGAGGGGCGTACTTTGATGCTGGATTCCCTCCGTTCCTGGTGGACTTGTTCACTGCTTGCACAAGATGGCTGTCCATCCTCGAGCCCACCACTGCCTCCATCATAGCCAGATGCTCCAGGTTATCGTGCGTCTGGAACAAGGCATCCCCAGTGAAAAACTCAACCAGAATGCAACCAATGCTCCAGATATCACAGGGGTATGACCACCCCAGCCCCATAATAATCTCTGGTGCCCGGTAGTGTCGAGTTGAAACAACAGACGAGTGATACTCGTCTTGAAAGGTGGCCGATCCAAAGTCAATCAGCCGGATTTCTGTATTGAGCAAGACTCGTCGTTGAGATGCCTGCCTGTTGATGGAGGAAGAAGAGGATGGTATTTTGCGGTTATAAGTAAAGGTCTGGTATGCGTCCTCTGCCAGAAGAATGTTCTCAGGCTTGAGGTCTGTATGGATTAAGTTGAGATCATGCAGGACTACATCACAAAATCATTAGTTGGAATGCCACCCACGCACACAATAAGGTGGTCGGCGTGTGATGCCATTCCGGTACTCACAGGCTACGCTCGTAAACAACTGTCGAGCGAAATTTTGGATGTGGCTATTAGGAAACGGCACGAAGCCGTTGCCCTTGAGAAAATCAAAGACGCTTTGGCCCAGCAGATCCATGACGATGCAGATGTGGCCGCGATAGTCGAAGCAGTCTCTCAAATGGATGCACCTGTTTCTGTTGTCGTGGTCGTTCGCCTTTAATGTGGCCAGTACGCGTAGTTCGATTCTCGACGCATCGCGGTACTTTTGCACGGACCGAATAATTTTGACGGCAACAGCCTCGTTTCGTTTCCGGTCTCGGGCTTGTACTACTTTACCGAAAGTACCTTGGCCAAGAAGGCCATTGATCTTGTCTGGGAGAAATTAATATACATACAAAACTTCTGAGGAGAAAGGCTAGAAAAAACGGGTTGAGGTGGGAGTGATGGTGGGGTGACGGGCTTGTCGAACGTACATTTGTCTGTCAACTCCGCATCAGGAACAACGATGTAATGTCCATCATCGTCATCAACCTTGGAGTGTTTTGAATACTGCTGCTAGGTTCAGGCAAATCAGTTCCATGCTCAACTCGATGAAGAATCTGACGTGATAACTTACGTCATGTACAACTCGGACATAAACCTCAGACACCTTTTTCAGCGGCAACGGAGGTGGCTGGTATGTGAGAAGTTGGCCAGATAAGCCTTCGATATCGCGGCGTTTGGCATCATTGGCAGTCTGCTGGCGAGTGGTCCGCTTGCGCTTGAGAGGGGCGGCAACCTCCTCATGTTGGCTATTGGACGATAGCGACGTTGGGGCCGTGGTGTTGTGGACAGAATGCGAATTCATGCCCTCTCTCGACAAAGTCGATCCATTGGGTGTCGAAGCCGTTTTCTGCGTCTGTTTCTGCAAGGGCGTCATGGTATGAGAGCCCACATACTGTACGTGATAGCCAGGAGCAGCCGCGCCATCATCTCGCCGTCTTCGCTTCGCAGGTTGTGGGCGACCAGGCTTGGTAGCACTGGCTGCAGTGGCCGCAGCCGTCGTCGGAAGGTAGCCATTCGTGCTCGTGACAGTCATCTTACGTCCGGTGTTGGCTTCCGGCTCGGGGGTGTCGTCAATGACGATAATTTCGCTGGGCAGACCATTTCGATAAAACGCATTCCAATCGGGTTCGCGAGAGCGGCGGCGTTTCCTCGAGGGAGGATCATCGGCGGCAGACCCGGCACCAGCAGCCATTGTAGTGGTCGTGGCCGTGGCCGTGGCACTGGCCATAGTATTGGAGTCGTGAGGATCGATGCTATGTCGCGGCGTGGTCGGCGTGCGAGGCTCGACGTGGCTGTGATGCTGACGATGGCCGGCGGCGGGGGGAGGAGGCGCGGGAGGTGATTGCAGACGATTGGTCCGAGCAATGGCAGCCGTCGAGGAGGAGTAGCCGTCGGCAGTATGGCTCACAGGCTCAGAATAAGGAGGAAGACGAGACGCCGTGCTCGACGAGGGCGTTGAAGCCGTCAGCACAGAGGAGCTGGGTTGCAAAACAGAGTGAGAGGCAGTCGAGCGGCGATTCGGCACTGTGGACACCGACGATGGTTGGAGGAGACCAGAGTGGTGCGGGTGGTGCGGCTGGACGAAGTGGGAGTGGTGAGCGTGAGTAGCGCGCCCGTGAGCGTGGTGGTGAGCGTGGTGATGGTAGTGAGGGAGCGTAGCCACGGCTGTCGTAGGCGTCGACATGGCGCCTAGGTGCTTTCCCCAGCAGTCGGGACACAGCGCCTGGGAAATCCGTTCTCGAGGAGCGAGCGAGCGCGTGCTTGTGTGCGTGAGGATAGTGGCTGGCGGGCAGCGGCCGATGTGGGCGGATGCAGTCGTCGATGGAGAAGAGAAGAAGAAGCAGACGAAGAAGAGAAAAGGACGTGAGAAGAGTAGACGAGCACGCCGGGGAGATGAGTCGTTGACGCCTAGGAGAGACGAGGCAGACAAAGTTGACGCGTGATAGGCAGATGGGGGGCATGTATAATAAGGCACAGGGGACAGTCTACAGCGGTGCGGTGTGTGTGTGCAGTTGATGCAGCTGCCCACAGTGCAGCCGCTGCAGGGCACCTGCACGCTGTAGTGGTGCACTCCACTAAGTCTCCTCCACTAACCGGTCCCAACTTGCCTAATCGGCTGCGAACTTTGGCCTGTGGCAGCTGTTAGCCTGTTAGCCTGTTACATAGGTACCTAGCCTGTGTGGCGGCACGTGGGGCTCAGCCCGCTCCAATCAAAGGAAAGGGGCTATCCGACTGCCGCCGTCTTCCAGCCATTACCTCTCCGTACATACGGAGTACGTACCTACAATCAATCATCCACCGCGCAACTCAATGACTTGCATCAGCATCATTGATGGGTGGGCTAATTGCCTTCACTTTCATTTCGGAGCCACGTCTTTTGCCAATTCTACTGCCCTGCCCTGCCCTGCCCTGCCCTGCTGCTCTGGGGTGAAATTGGATTTCCACGTGCACCGTCAGCTTTGCTTCGGCGCCTGGCAGAATTGCTTGTGCGTCATGCGACGGCTTTATCTTGCGCCTATGCACGAGCATAGGTACATTATAGGTATGTATGTACATATGTACACTAGTTGTAACTTGCAGAGCACATACGGAGTACCATATGTTTGACTCTCGACCCCGTTCGCTAACTAGGTAACAAGCCGGTACCAACGAACATCTGTCCACCCTCGGTCTTGTGTCGAAAAACAGACTCCTTATGAGCCTCCTTCTTCTTCCCCTTCCAGCAGTGTCTACATAATGTAGATTCTTTTCACCCCTCCTCTGACTCTTACAGAGTGGACGCAGGCGACAGATGGCTTGTTTTGGGTGGGACCAAGCCCCTCGTGGCGTCTTTGGTCGTCCCGTACGGGATTGTCAATGACGACCAGACAACCAACAAAGACAGCTTTTACCTATCTCTGTACCAATTCTGTAGTACGCAACTTGTCATCTTCTGTCCAGCGGCTCGGCAGTCGGTCCGCATTTCGGCAGCGACCGCCCCGGCCAGGCACGTGACGCTGGTGCTAGGGCATGAAGTTCACGCTGTCACCACGGGCAACCGAGCCCTGTAGGCTGTACGTACATGTTATGTGCAACGCCAAGTTACAAGTATCATTGTGGTGAGAAGGAGTGCCAAGGCATTTCGGTACAAAAGCATACCATATGACGCTCAGAGTCGAATGACGACCAAGACGTATCATGGGCACAACGGAGGTGGACCACGAGCCGGCATCTGCAAGTGGCATTCGTGTCGACTCTTGTTTCATCTCATGCTAAATAATGCAACATCAATCATCAATCATCAATCATCCGGCACCGCTGAATCTTGACCCGCTGAATCACTCATCCACTGGCTCTCTGACAGCGCAAGGCCAGCGAAACATTTCCATCCCCCTGCAACGTCGCATTTAAAGGAAACGGATCAAGTGTTTGTCTCTCCCTCGTCATCTCCACTAAGCGATTCAAAATGCGAAACTCAATCTTCAACTTCACCCCGTACACAAACGCCTTGTAGGCCGTCTGAACGTCGTACATATCCATGTACTCCAGACACAGAATCGGCACATCGAGAAGAACCACAAACACATTCACCAGCATCAGGTGACGACGCATCCGCAGCACCGCATCCCCACGCAACGTGTCGCGAGAGCCAAACAACGAAAAGCACGACTTGATGTACACGGCCGAGAGGAGGAGATCCTGTAGAAAGAACAGCGTAACTTGGACCTTTTCAAAAATAATGTAAGGCAGAACCCAGGGGTTAACGGCAGAGCTGCTGCTATTGGCGCCGTACATGAGCACAATGGTGGGCAAATGCAGGAGAATTACATTGGACACGATGATGCCCAGCATCACACGCAGCCATGTGTCGTTCCAGAAGACGAGGTGCAGACGCGAATAGAGAACGAGGGCTTGGCCCGTGATCATGGGAACCCATCCCACGGCAACGAGCGTCATGTACAGCCCGTAGTGGTCGGATTCCACCACGTTTTTGAGAACGAAGCCAAGAGAGTGTGGCACGATGCCGTTGGTGGCGGCGAGGAAACTCCAGAAGTAGAGGCCCTTGAAGTGTCGAAATGTGGAAAACACGATGACGTTGAGCTCTATGGCGTTGAAGAGCGCTAGGGCTATAAACGCGACGATGACGAGGGTTTCGCTATGTTCGCTGATATCTGTGACGGCTGTGCTGGGGTTGCCTGCGTAACCCATGGCAGAGAATGCGAGGGCATAGTGCACTTGGCGTTGGTCGTAATGATGGGAGCTTTTTCGTACGATGTCGGGACCTCGACTCTCGACTTTGGCAACCAGGCAAATACGTGGGAGTGCCTTTTGTGTGACGTGAGGCAATGTCGTGTTGCTCGAAGACAACCGTCGTCGGCTGGGGTCGTTCTATGGGTAGAGGAACTCAGGACTCTATGGTGATATTCTATGCCTGGTGTTCTGGACCTCTGGTGTATGATTTATCGTGATGTTCTCTCGTGAACACGCCCCCCGCATGAAACTCCGGCTCGGCCCGTGGCAACACAACGGGAGCGGGACGATACACTTTCTATCGATTCGCAGGGACAGCCAGTCCTGAATTGAACTACAGATGCGACTGTGATAAGACAAGTTGAAGGAAATGGTGTTGCAAAACACATAAATGCAAGATGCAAAATCTAACAACGCAAATCGGCCACCAGTCCGACTCTCCGTTCCCGATCCAACGCAAGAACCAACACCCGCATCCTACTCCGCGGCCTTGTCGTCGGTCGTTTGACGCCGATCTGCATGATGAGATCAGCGCCACGGTTTCACATGCACGAGATGTGTGGTGCCAGTCCTGCGTGTCCTGGCTGGTGGATGGCTGACGTTGCATCGGGTGCCGTCCGAGTTGCCTGCTAACTACGTATGTATAGAGACACATCCGCGAGGAGGGAAGCTGCTGTGTTTGCGGGACTTTTAAAGTGGCCATGCTGTCGTCTTTTTCTTGGTACCGTCTTGACTCTTCAGTGAAGCAATGGCCATGGCCTGGACAGCCGCGGAATCTGACGTTGCTTTGCGAAGAGCAAGTTCCCACAAATGCAAACTCTCAGAGTCAAATGCCATCTTTAAGCTGCGGCGCTAGGTTCCAGGTTGAGTCAACCCCTGATCCTGGAGGTCCACACCATGCTCCATGTTCCAAAATTATCCATGCATGAACACGGGGGACAACTCTGGAGTCTGGACAGTCAATGTCCCGCGGGATGGGATGGAATGGCTGGTCGGTCTACAGTCGATTAAGGTTTAAAATGGATTGGATGATCTAAGCCCACGTGTGACGTGGCTCTGCTCTCTGTATTCGAGGCAGCGACTGTCCTTGACCGCGAGGTGAGTTCTCCCACAGGCCGAGATCTGTCCCATTTGGCATTGATACATATAACACGGCAGAATAAGAAGATGAAGTGGAAAACATTTGTCAAAATTTGTCGAAGATGAAAAGAAGAAAGAGGAAAAAAAAAAGGAAAAAAAAATATAAAACAGAGAAAGAAGTGAAATGAAGACAGACCACCATCTATGATTCTTATTCCATTCCGCAGTGGACAAAAGAAAAAATCCAAGACAACGCACAAATTGCGCAAAATCAAGTCTTGACCCACGGAGCCATCCATTTCTCAACAGCAGCCTTGGCCTCGTCAACCAGACCCAGTTCTAACACAGTCACTCATTAGTTCACATGTTTCTTCTTCGAATCAAACGAGGGCAGTACGCACCAAGCATCATCTGGACCGCGCCGCGAATGCCAGAGTCTACAGCCGCAGAGATCCAGCCGTGCGTGTAGGAGGTGTGTTCGCCAATGAAGATCATCTGATGGGGTGTTAGTTCGTCAAGAAGGAATGGATCTGAGGTCTGGCGGATGGAAGAAGAGAGCAACATGAACAAGCGAATAGTAGTCATCGACATCGAAATGCCACGAGAAACAAAAAGCAGAATACGCACATTCTTATGCACCTGCATATACACAGGAATATACAACTCATGCTGCCCAGCCGACGGATTCGCAAACGCTCCCGCCGAGTACGGATCCAAGTCCCAGCACTTCCTCGCCCACTTCCCCGTATACAGCTTCCGCGTCTCCTCGCCATGAATCTCAGACATCGCATCCAGCACATACTGTACATGCTCCTCATCCGACATGGTGCGCATGCGGGCGACCTCGTGAGCAAACGACGAATCAATATAGCTAGCCATGATGGTGGCGGGCCCGCTGTTGTTGGCGCCCGCACCGACATTGTACGAAGGGTAGCAAACCATGAATATGCCGGGAATATCGGTCCTGGTGCTGCAGCTTCCGACGATGGGATTCTGCATCGTCTCCCAGAATCGATGGGAGTACTCGAGGCTGACCTTGCAGTTCCCGTCATAGACGAGATTATTAATCGCGTTGCGCATCGTCGCGGGCAGGGACGGGAGACGCCATTGGCGAACGACCGTAAACGGCGCCGATACGATAGCGTAGTCGTGAGTTGATTTCTGAAAAACGGCGTCGCGGAAGTTGTTTTTGTACAGGAGGGACAATTTCTTGCCTTGGCCAGGCTTGGTCCCCTCGTCCGAATGCGTGATGCGCTCGATCCGGGTGTTGAAGCGCACCGTGTTGTTGGACTCCAACAAGGGCCCGAATGCCATCGGCAGGCGACTCATGCCTCCGTCAATGGTGGCCCACGAATCTGAGTCCTCGTACAGCCCATCGTACATGGTCTCCCAAAAACTGCCCTGCGGATCCTGCTGTAGGTCGAGCACGTCGGTGCTGTTGAGACTGCCCTTGAGGTACTGCGATAGGAAGGAGAATTCGGACCATCGATCGCCTGGCTCGGCCCCGTCGAGGAGTCCTCCATCTATCCATTGGCGATGCGCTTTGTACATGCTTTTCGCCATCTGGAGAAGGAACCCATTACCTGGCAGACTGTCCTGTAGCTTCTTGTCCGTCGCTTTGGTGTCGGCGTCATGGATCTCCGGAGAGTCGTACTTGCCGGGTTGGTTGGCGATCTGCTTCACTGTTGGGGGTAGACCGCTTGGAGTCCGGATCCCGTTAAAATACTGCAGCCCGTTGTCGCTTTTCTCGATCCACTCAATCAGCTTAATGTGATGGGGACTTCTTTCGCCGCCGTTGAGCCGGTTTAGCTCGTTGATGAGCTCAAACACAAGCTGTGTGTCCGAGATGTTGTACTTCTTTTTGCTGTCGGGATCGATGTAATCAACGGGGAGCCGCATCGCACCCAGTTCCTGGTACGAGTAGTCCCAGGGCCCTCCAGTGAGGTACTGCGTGTGGACACGGCCGCCGAGTCGGTTGCTCGCCTCGAGGACCTGGACGTTTGTGAAGCCGGCCTGGTGCAGCAGCAGATACGTCGTCAGGCCCGAAAGCCCGGCTCCGACAATGGCAATATCCTTCTTCTTTGCAGCAGCTATGTCTACAGCCGGGGGCTGCTTCTGCTTGAGGAGCCGAACGCCGTCGAACCACTGACCAAGAGGATCGAAGCCATTGGCTTTTGTCATGGCGATGGGGGCCAGGTACTCGGCGACCGTTGTACCTGCCGCGGCGAGCAGCAGCAGCCACGCCGACGTGTTTCGAGTTCGCATGGTGGTGTATTGTCAACTTGTCAAGCCAGGATATTGCAGACGCAGAAGCAGACGCACACACAGACACAGATGCATGCAAAGAGAAAAATGGAGGCCGCCACTCTGGACGACTATATAGGAAAATGGGAAAACTTCTTTCAAGACCGAGACACGGGATCCCGGATGGCTTCTTGTCTCCAAATCGGACACATGTTGTAGCTGCAGCCTGCGTATCTTGGTAGCTGTAATAACCTAGATTGCTGCTGACATGCAAATTTCCTTGTAGCTGACTTACAATCACACCTTGCATGAGCTGAACACATCAAATTTACGTGGTAGCTGATACCTATTGTCCATTGAGTTGTAGCTGGTGCGTAAAGTTCACTTGTGTGACATATAAACGTACCTCGTGATGAGCTGACGTGCAATAGGAAAAAACAAAACAAAAGTATGTAGCCATACATATTCCGTAATTGCCCTCTTGCCAAAGGCGCATTTGAGGCGGCGAACCGGGAAACCCGGAGGCGGCCGGCACGGGTGTGGCCCGGCTTTACGCATGCCGTCGCTTTCGCCCCCTCCAAGACTCCACGACTCCATCATCATTGCCACTTTGTCCTGCAGCGGGCAGCATCAGCAGCAGGGGCGATCAGGGCGATCGACATTATGTGACCAGAAGTGGGTCGTGTCTGTCCATTATTGCCAAGATGGAGACAATGTCTGAAATGTCACGTAAGAGGCGCTATCGAATGCGGTCGTGACGGATCGACTAAATGGACGGCAGGGGAGGCTGAGGTTGAGGGGCAGAACGCGGAGGTGGCTCTGCTGAAATTTTGGTATTAGCTGAAAAAGAAAATTGGACACAGAGCTTATGTTTCTGACGTGATACTTTATATAACTCGGACCTGATTACTTGCATTATCATACATTTTACATAGATAGATGTGCAGATTTATACGTACAAACTTCACACAACACACATCATCCGCGACGCGGCGACATCTCCAGTCATCTTTCTTTGTCCGTGTCCAGCCCTACGGAGCACGAAAGCCGCTCTTTGCCTTCCCCTGTCCCGGTGCACGACCAATGCAATGGTAGAACGTGCCATACGGAGGAAGAGTCGGAAGGGAACCGAGTTTGGTGCCTTTTCTGCGCGGCCAGGACCCCTGTCATGCCCGATGTGGATTCTCCGTCCAGGGTTACTTCCGCGGCGCGATTTCCCTCAAAAAGACGACAAAGTCTCGACTCTTGAACATGATCCTCCCAGCCGCATGCTACTCCGTACTGGTGTATTGCGGTATTTGAAGAATTTATGCGAGTAACATCGCTCATATATGTGGATGACATTTCGATAGCACATCGTCATCCATATTGGTATCTACGCTTGAATCCGGTAAACACGTATCGCTATCAAGTGTATGGCGTCGCCACGCCCGAGGCGAATCTTGTTATTGACGATATGTTGTTGAAGTTTTCTAAAATTGACCATGCCTTCTGCCAAGACGATCATGGTGAACTTGGCTGAAACGAGCCACGACTCACGACGCGCCTTCAGTGGCTTTAATTCTGGACTAGGGCAATGGGAAAGCCTCCAGGAGTAGTGGCAGACACTTCAAACTTTGACAACAATGTGGTCAACATTTCTACAACACGACAGCGTACGATGTCGTATTACGAGGCCATAGAAGGGCTATGCCTTTCGAAGGTAAAACCGATCTCAATGATGCGTCGAACGAAGTTAATCATTTGTCGAAGCCATTCAATCGGACAATTCTTCGTCGCAGTCGTATAGTCGGAATTCGGCATAGCTGATCAGGCGCGATAGATAATCCAGAGCTCGGAAGACTCTTTTACAATACTCCCCTCTGTTCTTTCACTGGTACTTGAACACCAAGCATTACAGAGATCAGCCCACGATAAGAAAGAGATCCATTGAAGTGCAGTCATTGAAAGCACGTCACTCTACGATCTAATATGTAGTCGAGAAGTCGCAGTCGGCAGCATGCGAGGTTGGCCATGACTCTAAGCAACCAAAGAACTTGCTAATCCGTGATTTTCTGCTTGACTATTCACCCAACAAGTTTACCGGCTACTCTAAAGATTATGCGAAATCGGTCTGCTTCAAATTCATTAGGTTTCTGATTTCGTTCAGAGACTGCTTCTCGTCACGAAGCTCTCAGGCTAATGAATCTAGCCGCTGATTCCAAATCCAGTAGCTCTAGTTCTGTTGCAGACCGTTGTTCTGGCGCTATGTCTGACGGGAATTGTTATTCACACCACCCAAAAGCTTACGTTCATCTCGCTCCGCTACGCCTTTTTTCTTTGCGTGGCATGGTCGTTGGTGCTCTTCACAGCGTATTAGACAAAACACAAATGCAACGACAAACGCAAGGAACAAAACTGTACGAGTCACCGAGTGTACATTTAGAAGAGCTTACTGGCTCACTTGAAGCATTTAGCAGGAAACAGAGAGGACAGAATTGCGAAACTCAGACATGCCACATGTAGCCCTGGTATATTTAGATGATAGAGCTGGTACCTTAAGGTTGGGGGAGAATTGAGTCCTCCATAGATTCATTTATAAATTGAGAAGCATAGCTCATTATGGTGTTTTGAGTTGAGAATTTCGTCATTCCAAGCCCCAAACCATCGGCGCTAGTCACAATTCATATAGGTATGTACCCCCGCGACACCTGAAGTTCTAGTACAACCATCTACTCAGGGAGATTGTAGCAAGCAGCCACGCAGGTGGTGCCCCAGGCTTGACAGGCGCTTTGACAAGCGGCCAGTTGCCAGAATGCCTATAATGAACCGGCAGGAAATGAAAAGATTTAGCGATGTAACACGGGACGCCCAAAAAGAAGAGGGTTAGGTGAAAAAAAATATTGAAACTAACCGCACCAGGACCCGAGTATCGAGCCTGACAACTCGCGTGGCAAAGCATAGAAGCGCTGCGGCAGCAATCAAGGCAGGGTCCTCGTCTTCCCAAGAATTGCCTCTTGATACTGCCCCCCATGGCGGTCCGTGGGGAAAGCTGGTTCTCCGCCTCTCTCTGCCCCAGATTCCTCTTGCGATTTCCTTGGTCCTCAAAACAAGTCTTGGGATCCGAGGGCACGTAGTTGGCCATAGTGAGAGACGCCATGAGGGCGTTGACGAAAAAAGAGCCGAGTTGCATACTTCTGGCCTATTTGAGCTGAACTGTTTGATGTGGAGAAGAAGAGGGGGAAGATGCAGAGGAATTCACTTGACACTGAGGAAAGAGGACGAGATCATATAGAAATAAACCTTGAACCGTGACTGAATCACTGAGGTAGGGAGGAAGACTGAGTTGCGAGCCGTGTCTCGGGACCATCAATACCACGTTTTAGGAAGCTGACCGGGCTGTTTGGCAGGGCCGCAGGTGAGAAATTGGTCTTCAGCTGTACCTTTCCGTTGAAGTACTTATTAATTCTCCTGCAGTATTCAATGCCGGTGCGATATTTTCATCTATAATCCGGAGGCGTTGAAATAGTAGTTCCATGGGGTTTAGCCGGTATTTTCAGACTTCCTACCACCAATATGGACCCGTCTCGGCGGAGTACATGAGAATGTGATGCGCTCGGAGTTTTCAGGTGTTCGCTGCCTGCCAGTGCATGGAAGTTTCAAGACGCCTCAGGCATTGTTCCTCGAAGAAGAGTCAATTGAAGACGACCTTAGATGAGCGCAAAAGCCCGTGTCAGGGACATGTATGTGTATTTACTAATTATCACGTTTCTGACTTTCTGTCAGATAATCATGATTCACCATGCCACTTTGTTCTCGGACGCAGTGGCATTCATAGTACGAGGAGGCCCGCGAGGTCGGAGGTCCACGAGGCGACGAGTCCCCTGATTAGAACTCCTTGTTCAACACGGCCTGCAACGTCATCCGCTTATCGGTATTGCATGTAAGTATGTATTCGTAACTTACAAATAACTAGGCGTGGATTCAGCTGAAACGCCATCGAATTGCGGAATTTTGGATCGGTGAAACATTGCGAATCTGATCTAGGTACCATATCACTGCAATCAGGCTAATCACAAGCCTAATGAGGCGCTCACAAGGATATCTCCGATAATCCTCCCTGTGTCACGATCGACGATTCGACGTGCCGCCGCATGGATGCTAGCTGTTGCACAAAAGAGCAGGCGCACTGGCGCAGCCGTTTGGCCACTGATTTGTGCTGTACGAACCCCTTTATACTCTGCGAAAGCGATACTAGCTAAGCACCCGACGCCGGCGGCTGGACGACAGACAATTCATTTCAGGGCGACGGACTGAGGGCTCTCGCCCGAGAAAAGGGCTGAAGTCGCACGAGCCGCCCAGAAACTCCGCATTTGCAATGCTGTGTGAAAATTGAAAGTAAGAGATAGTTCAAGGGCCATTCGAATATTGTGGATTTCGGGCCGAGGGAGTTTTAAGACTAAAATGCCGTCCGCTTCCAGCACAAGACGCCGAGGCGGCAAGGCCGCGCTGCTAATCAGAGATATCCGCTTACGGGTGAAGTCGGAGCTGGCTTCATTATTCATAGCGGCTAATACTGACTGACCGTCACTGACGCACGCGGCACACGTTCTCATGGCAGTGGCACTATGTACTCACCAGATGCGCATTCGCATTTATGAAGAAAAATGTAAATGATTAAGCCGCTATTTAAAGACAGCACTTTTAACCCTACCTTATATGCTTATTGTGATATACCTTATTCCTCTTGAGTCTTTAGACGTTCTGGCAGCGCGGCGGGGGCAGCAATCACCGGCACATTGTCGACTTAAGCTCAATTTAAATTTTAAGTCAAAGACTGCAGCACTGCAGATCATATCGAACCTCCGAGTTCGGGCGAAAGCGGCAAGTCCCGCCCTCATTTATAAATGGGAGGTTGAGCCGAGACCTTGGGTATATGTTAATGGACGGGAAGGTACATTCAAGATGTCATAGGAGTTACACACTCTTTCAAAATTTAAGGGGGGGCAGCACTGGCAAGCAGGGCTTCTGCCAAACTTGGATGCCGCAGAGGCTGATGCATCATACAGGCTACCTTGAGCAGAATCCAACAAGTCAAGCTGATGTTTGCGTAAGGAGAAGCATTTCGTGCGGGTTGGATCATTCGTATTGTCGTTCATCATGTCCTGTATTGTATTGTTCAGATCTTGGACACCAGAACCGCTGTTATAAACTCGCAACTTCTAACTTCTGACACTGTAAAGGCACGATTCGAAATCCAGATTCTTCACCCACTAAATCGTACCAACAGACGTCAGTCCCCTGCCTCTCTTTTTTTTCGTTGCTTTGCATCGTGAATCATCATAAACATCGTGGCCTAACAAACACCGCAGATCATGAAGCTTAAGTTCCAGCCGTCACCACTTTCCTCGTGGCCGATTTGCCCACTGTCTTAGCTGTGGACTACACTTTGACATGTGGCCGTGAGATACACTCAGGCAGTGGTAACAACAATGAGGATTTATCATACTTCATCTCACTGTACACCACGATCTGCATCAATCATTTTCACTGCGCATATCTATCGACGCCCTCTTTGGGTGCGGGTGAGTTGGTCACCGGAGGCTGCATTGACTGCCACGCTGGTTCATGCAAATGCATTTGGCGAGTGCGTGTTAGCTCCAGAATAATTCTTAGTCTTTCGTAAGATGTGGAAGCTTGATGAGACAATCTAGCTTAAGAAAACGAATGGAGGGGAGTTGCCGTGTTGAACTTCAACGGCCGTACCGTCATGCAGGACTCAGGATGATGCGTAGGCTGAGCCTCCTCTGAGGTATGGCTAGGCGAGTGCGGTCGTTTAGGAGCTGGCGGCGTTTGAATCAGTCGTTGTGGGCAGCGGAACCGTCTCGCGAACTTGTAGAAGCGGTGTTGTTTAGAAAAAGTCTCCTGCCTGCAGGCTGCAAACAGGAACTGGGCGTTTTTTTTTTTCGGATTTCGGACGTCATGGAGCTGCGAATAGACCAGAGAAATGAGGGCGGTCAGAATCTTTCGTCTGAGACGATTTCATAGTTGCCGAGGCCCTAGATTCTTTATGACGTGTAGCCTCAGGCCTGTAGGACCGGTCCCATATTCTTTTCAAGGCGCCATTGCCAGGTACTGATGGGAAGACTCACAAAAGACAGCTCTATCCAGAGTAAAGACTCGTAGCGGTAGGATGTTATGTAGTGAATTCGTGGCACTTGGTCGCAGTCTTCGTCTCTCAGACCCGAACTCGACGTTGGGTACCAAGAGGAAGCCCCTCAGGCGTTCCGCTTAGCCGCCATGATTGCCTTCGATCTTTCTGAGCGTGAAGAGCCATTGGCCGAAATCCCAGTGGTTTGCAATTGCATCCCAGAGATCGAACAGCCATGCTTGCGAGACGGCTTCGCATTGCCGTGGCCCGTGGATGGTCCTAGAACTTTCAACTCGGCAACGACACTAGCTCCGCAAGCAAAGCGGGGCGATATCGTTCGAATTTTGTGACAGCCGTTTTCCAATTGCGACACAGATGCCAATACTCGTTGCTGGGCTGCAAATGAAGCTCGGAGAATGCAATCGCCAACTTGCAGGCTCATGACAAGAAGCGCGAAGCTTTATCTGTCACATAATTTTATCCAGGACGAGATTGTTGACCGGCACAACACCTACAAGACTCGAATTATTGAGATACTTGTACAGAGCCCCAGTCAAGTCAATATCGCATTCGATGGCTGGACCAACAGGCACTGTCGGAATCGCACAACACGAAATATCCTCGGCGTTTCATGTCAGGTGGGATCGCACGAGCTGCGATCCCTGGTCAATGGTGACAGGATAAAGGAAGGGCTCGTCCCCTCGAGCCCCTTTTCTGTTCACTCTTAGATATAAGACAAGACAAGACAACAAGAGACCATAAGATACCAACGTGTGTACCGTTTTGACATATCGTGAGTTCAATATTTTGCATGCATGCATGCTTACTTTCATTTGCTTTCCCTTGGCGAACCCAACGGGCACTGATTTTTCACTATCGATCCCTTTCCCTCGACGAAACTTGAACACCGCGACAATGGCCTCGCAGATGTTCTCTCCGGTGTGGAATATCGTCAGGGTGGGAAGAGTCAAGAATCAACACAATTTTTCGCGGCGTGAAAGTTTCATCGAGGAAAGAGGCAATGATAGCGAAAAATCAGTGCCTGTTTCGAGAAGTCTAGCCATCGAATGCGATGTGGACTTGACTGGGGCCCTGTGAGAGTGTCTCAATTACTCGGTTTTGGAAGGTGTTGTGCCGGTCAACGATCTCGTCTCGGATAGAATTGTGCGTCAGGAAACTTCGCGCTTCTTGACTATTGGATTCAAGTCGATTTAATCATGTAGCTCTTCGTACTCGGTGACACGGAAGTATAAGTTATTGTTAACGACCCAACGCACAAGAAGACGCTGGAATATTTCCGGGTCGAATCGAGCGACCAATGCATCTTGAAGGGCCTCCTTCTTCCGTATCTTGTGTCGCATCAAACATGCACAACATCGAAGTTCATCTCGGCAAAAATCACTAGATTTACCACCCGAATTCGTCGAAGGCCAAGTGAACGAACAAGAGACGACCTCAGGATCAGCCAGATCTTCAGGGCTTCGTGCCTTGTGATTTTTGCCGAGATGAACTTCGATGTTATGCGTGTTCGATGCGACACAGAAAGTAGGTTTGGGAGCGTTTTTCTTAACAAAATAAATGCAAAGCCAGGTCTGAAGTGGGTTGTATGCCTTGGTCGCCCGTGCTTCTGGGTTGGACGTCGAGGCCATGGGCTCAAAACCATCCAGAACGTTTCCCAACTCGGAGGTTAAGGACCCAAGGATCGCGGAATCCCTCTGGAACCTTGTCACATGCTTTGCCTTGGAAGATCGGAGTGCTGTCGTCGACCGATGCTCGGGACAATGAGCTGTTTGTATCAGTCGAGTGAGGTGGTTAATCGCTTCGAGATGACACGTTGAAACAGCAACATCATATCGTGGAGTGGACTGCATACCGGTAACCGAGCAATCGTAGCCAGAAAGTAGGTGGCAGGCTGCAGCCTTACTTCTGTCTACCTATGTCGAAGAAAAGGAAGACCCATTTGCCCTCAGAGTACACCAGCGACCCCCTGATATTTGTAAACTCGTTCTCGAGCTACATCTATGTGTACCACCGCCTCTTCGGCAGGGAGCACTCGGACGTGGTGATCGCCCAGGTCCGCTTCCTGAGCTGCATCACCGAAAAGGGTCAGTCCTTCGTCTGGTCCAAGTGCCTCGATTACGCGATGAAGGGCTTCGACGTTAAGGCCAGCACCATCCACGACGCCGACGAATGGCAGGAACACCCCAGGGCCTGGACCCCTAATGCAGAGTGCACTTTGCCCTGCCTTGTATACATCTGTCTTCAATTGACTTTTATCCTTGGAGAGCCCGACTCAACAGTAGGAGACCAAGTAATCGTGGGTACCTAATGTATGTACCCCTTAGGTACCTTAGGTACCTCTACGTCACAAGTGAAGGCCCCACATCAACATCTGGGTCTTTCCAGCGTCGCGCTCGATGATATGGCCATGAAAAGAGGCAAAAGGGGACTGAAACATGTAAGCGGCAGGTCAAGATACCTGAACACGCAATACTCTCTTCTTTGGGCATGGTTTTGAGGTCTTTTGGGCGTTGCGGCAAAAAAATTGGGAATTTGTTGAGAAGTAAGCCATGCTCGGTGCTGGGAGCCGCATCACGTGACGGCGTTACCAGCCAGAAGCACATATTTTCCACCTTCTCACTCCT